>RJWJ010004743.1:0-73417 GCA_004363605.1 Indri indri | reverse complement strand
TGTCCTTAATTTCTTGCATTTCTTTACCACTTATTACCTTAGTGTGCATGTCTACACATTATAGTAGAGTTTTCATGCTTTCTTTTAAAAATTCTTTGTCATTCAAGTCCTTGTTAACCGACATCATGCCTTTATTTACCTTACCATTTTACCTGTAGAATTCTTCACAGTCTGGAGTTTGACCCAGGATCCTGTCCCCCTTATTTCCTACAAAGTGTATGGTGGATTCACAGGCTGGCTCAGATATATTGAATAACCTTTATAGAACTATAGTTGAGGTTGTGTTCTTTCTTTGGGAGTTACATGTTGGATTGTCTCTGGTTATGTTATAATAGTAGTCTTTGGATGCTCAGTCCCTGGATCCATTCTTTAATTGGGGGATTGCAAAATGATGGTGTATTATTATATGTTTTTCATTATTTCAGAGAGAATACATTTATAAAGAGCAGTCTTTCATGAATTAATTGGTTATCAAGTGGTATCATTCTAATAATAATTACAGAATAAAATGTATTCTTTCCCTTTTTTAACCAGTCTTAGATGCATTTAATTTTTCTTTATTATCCAATAAAGTACGTTTTTGGACAGTTTTTTTAAGTCACTAAGAACTCATAGAATTAGACATTTCTCCAAAGAAGACATGAAAATGGCAATGGGCATATCAAAAGGTACTTAACGTCACTAATCGTCAGAAAATGCAAATGAAAATCACTGAGATATCACCTCACACCTGTTAGGATAACTATTATCAAAAAGAGAGGAGAAAACAAATGTTGGTGAAGTTGTGATGAAAAGAAAACCCTTGTACTCTGCTGGTGAGAATGTACGTCCTGTAGCCGCTATGGAAAACAGTAAAGAAATTAAAACTAGAGCTACCATATGACCAATGATCCTTCTCAGTGTATACCCAAGGGAAATAAAATGATCACCTTGTAAAGATATCTGTGCTTCCATGTTCATTGAAGCATTTTTCACAATAGCCAAGATACGGAAACAACCTAAGTTTCTGTTGGTGGATAAATGGATAAATAAACACACTGGAATATTATTCAGTCTTATAAAAGGAGATTCTGACATTTGCTGCAACATGAACGGACACGACATTATGCTAAGTTAAATAAGCCAGACACAGAAAGAAAAATATTCCAAGATTTCACTTCTTTGCAAAAGCTAAAAAAATAATCAAAAAGTCAAATATGCTAAATACAGAATAAAATAGTAGTTACCATGGATTGAGGTCAGGGAAAATTGGGGAGATGTAGGTCAGAGCATACAAAGTAGCAGATATGTAGGATGAACCAGTCTATACACCCAATGGACATAACAGCTATAGTTAATAAAATTGTCCCATATTAGAGATTTTTGCTAAATGTGTAGATTTTTAACTGTTCTTGCCACACACACACGCTATAGGGGTCATTGTATGATATAACAGCTATTTTAATTTGCTTCACAGTAGTAACCATTTACTATCTCTATGTATTCCATAACATCATGTTCTATACCTTAAATATACACAATGTGCTTTCAAAAAGGACTCATAGATTTAAATCTATTTAATAGGTTTTCATTCATTGAAATTGTTATCTTTCTTGAATCACAAATTGTGTCATCTTTAGCTATATGATTCCCCTTCACGTCAGCTCTTATGTTTTATTGTCATTACCCTAGTGTTCCTTGCCAGCATTGTTGATAGGCAAAATATTCTGTGAATATTCTGTATGTGTTCTACTGTATACCTGGGAACTGGCATTTCTTCAAGAAATCTTAACATCTTATAGTTGAAAATAGCATTATAAATCTGCACAAAAGAAATGTTCTTTGTTGAGTTTATTCATGGCATCTAATATAGAGCTTCTGTTTGGATAGAACTAGGGTGTGTGTGTTTTGTGTGTGTGTGTGTGTGTGTGTCTGTGTGTATGTGTGTGAGAGAGGGGGAGAGAGAGAGAGAGATATTACCTTCAATCAATTCAGGGCTACAGTGATTATACTTAACCTCTTCCCTGTTATGTTCATTTCTCCTTCCTTGTGCACCACAATGCTAATTCTCAAGGATATATGCCATAATCTCTCATTTGCATTATATCACATAGCACAATCCATTCTTTGTATAAAAATATAAAGACAATAATCACCAAAATGATTACTAGTAATCTTCCTTCTTTCCTTCTCTCTCTCTCCCTCCCTCCCTTGCTTCTTATTTTAATAAAAAGGAAATGCAGGGGAAGGATGGCCCTGAGGTTGGTTAATTTAACCCTTAAACATTATGATGGATCAAGGGTGGTTCTTCCTATCTTTTCATTATACTTTTAGCATTTTGGCTTCGGTTCTCATGTTGGCTGTTTTAGGCTTATTTATCCTCGGCTTCAGAACTCTGGCAGCAGCTCCAGGAAGCATAAATTTATACAACAACACTCAAAAGCCAAATGTCCTTTTGGCTTTATCTATTTATCCCCCTTTTTTATTTATTAAGACCTTATTTACATGCAATTAAGTTCAAAGCTAAAATGTACAGTTCAATGAATGTTTGATAATTTCATACAATTGTGTAAATATCACCATACTCAAGATACAGACCAATGCCCTTATCATCCTAGGCTTCTTGATATTTGATCTTCTCCCCATGCCTGGTATAATAGAAGAGCAGCACTGTTATTTTTCAGAAGATCAGCTTTTCAGTCTTTTTTTTTTTTTTTTGGTACACCTAGGTGTTTATCACTGTGTTTATTTGGTTATTGGCTAGAAGTTCTGTGAGTACCTTTTCCATAAGCTTTGGCATAATCCAAACAAAACATAGTAGAGCATATTGTGGTAATATCCTTGGCATTCTTTATTTGAAAATATAATGTCTAAATGTGTTCCCCACATCGCAAGTTGTTTTTATTTTATTTTATTTTTGGGTTTTGTATATTCAGTTTTTTTCGTTTATGTGTCACATTCTGAGAACCTCTATAAACCCCTAGAATATAGTAAGTACTCAATAAATAGCTGCTGGATTAATGGTCATTGCATTCTGACAGTGTAGAAAAAATAGATTAAAAGACCTATTCTTTAAGTATAATCCCAGGGTATTAATTCATGGAAAACATATTTTAGTCACTAGTGCCACTCAAAAAAATCGTCACATTTTTCTATGCAAGAATAAAGCAAGTAGCAATAGAAATCCACTTTACAACTAATAATACTGGTTTGGTTTAAAATGTCAATCACTAGTTTTATGGGTAAATTTTAGGTGAAATAAATATAATTTTATGATTTAAGAAACTTGAGTTTTCTCTTAAATAAAATCACGGAGAAACATTAGTGGGAGAACGATAATTATATGGAAATAAAAGGCCTGAAACTTAGTGGTTTAAATGAAAGTTTTGACAGTCATTAAAAAATATTTTCTAGCACAGGAGAAAGAGATGAATATTTTTTTATTCAGTCTAATGGCAGTGATGAGAAAAACATTTCATCTGTCCTTTTCCTAAGGAGATTACTTATATAAGGAGCACATTTCTTTCAAGATTTCATCTTTAAAATTTTAAAATGTTAACAATTTTCATAGCATTGGGGAATCTAATTTATTCAAAAATGAAAATTTATGTTGAGTAGTACTACATATCTTTAATTTGCATTTCTTTTTTAAAAAGTAACCACTGTATAAATTTTATCAGAAAGATAATCATTAAAATAAAATTAATTATAATTATATAATCTGAATTTTATTTCTTTTTTTTTTTTTTTTTTTTTTCAGACAGAGTCTTGCTCCGTTGCCCGGGCTAGAGTGCCGAGGCTTCAGCCTAGCTCACAGCAACCTCAAACTCCTGGGCTCAAGCGATTCTTCTGCCTCAGCCTCCCAAGTAGCTGGGACTACAGGCATGCGCCACCATGCCCGCCTAATTTATATATGTATATATACACACACACATACACATATATATATGTGTGTGTATATATATATATTTAGTTGTCCAGATCATTTCTTTCTATTTTTTAGTAGAGATGGGGTCTCGTTCTTGCTCAGGCTGGTCTCGAACTCCTGACCTTGAGCGATCTACCCACCTCGGCCTCCCAGAGTGCTAGGATTACAGGCGTGAGCCACCACGCCCGGCTTGAATTTTATTTATTTATTAACTTCTCATATTTAAATGAAACTATAGGGTACATTATTATTATTATTATTATTTAAATTGAGATTGGTCTTGCTATGTTGCCCAGGCTGGTCCTCCTGCCTCAGCCTCCCAAGTAGCTGGAATTACAGGTGCCAGCCACTATACCTGGCCCTATAATTTATATAATTTTATTACTAAGAGAAAATCTATGAATTGATTTTAAATGACTCAAATAAACTTCAGTATTTTTCTTCATGATATCTAGCAATGCATTTTTTTAACTCTTGTCATACTGAAAAATTAAATACACATAATTAACTTATGTACATTTTCCTAATGGTCATTGAATGAAAGTTTTAGCAAAAGTATCATGCAGATTTACATTAATTATTTACCAATGCTAATGAAGTTTACTAAAACTAAAATCAGAAGATGCCATAGCTAAATAAATTCATAATTAAATGATTTAAGTGGTGATGAAAATGAATATGAACATCTTTGAACATATTTCTATCATTCAGCTTCCCTGTCTATATTGCAGATCTAAATTTACAGAGTGGAGAACAAATAAAATGAGATGAAAATTTTCTTTTTCCCCTTTCACATAAATTTTTATTTTTGTATAAGAATGATTAATGTAAATGTATGTATTCAATCCCTTCATCCCTGCCCCCTTCCCTGACACACTTAAGTAGTGGAGTAAACTTCAGATCTATCAGGTTCTAAAGTACTGGATTATATTTTATTTTACTGCCTTCAATTAATCAGCAAAACAGGGAAAGATATTTGGACTTGACTTGTGCCTTTGAACTAGTTTACTTTCTAGCTAGTGAAGAGGCCCTAAAAATCTTTCTTCCACTTATAAACTGTTTTCCACAAATTAAAGATATTATGGGTTGAGTATCCCTAATCTGAAAATATGATATCTGAAGTGCTTCAAAATCCAAAAGTTTTTGAGCACCTAATACGATGCCACTAATGGAAAATTCCACACTTGACAGCTTTGCTCTCTTATGGTTCAATACATACAAACTTTATTTCGTGCACAAAATTATTAAAAATATTGTATAAGATTACCTTCCAGCTATGTGTATATGGTATATATGAAACATAAATGAATTTTGTGTTTAGACTTGGGTCCCATCCCCAAATTACCTCATTATGTGTATGTGAATATTCCAAAATCCAAAAATATCTGAAAGCCAAAACACTTCTAGTCCCAAGAATTTCAGATAAGGGATACTAAACCTGTATCAGAAATTACAAGGATAATGGTATGTATTAGCTTGACCCATGTATAATTTAATAGGCAAAAAGAAAAATGTTATAATGCTTGCAAACATAATGAAAGTCTGAGGAAACAAAATTAAATCTATAGCTTGAAGGAGGACAATATAAATAAATGTTAGAAGACAATGTCTTCTGAATGTTTTAAAAAAATAGGTAACTTATTCAAAATGTGAACCAACACACCACTGCGTCCCCAAGCAATAATATCTGCTGAATAGTAACAGAGAATATCAAACAGATCAGTTATGTGCTTAAGAACAAAAGTCAATTCTCGATCACCAAAGACGATGCATTACAAAAATACGGTTTCAAGACAATGTGTGCACAGTTTGAGAACAATACGTATTACCAAGTGTTAAATCTAATATAAATTAATTTTGTAATTTCAGGACAAATACCACTGAATAACTAGATCACCCTTTGCCATTATAATTCATTTTAACCAAAGTAGTAAAAGAAAATTCCTGTTACTGATTATTAGAGATATTGAGCAATTTTTCATACACTGCAGTGGGACTGCAAATTAGTACAATATCTATGGAAAGTAATATGGAGATACCACAAAGAACTAAAAATAAAACTACCATTTGATCCAGCAATCCTACTATTGGGTATTTACCCAAAGGAAAAAAAAGATGTTCTATATCAAAGACGTCTACACTCAAATGTTTATAGCACCACAATTCACAACTGCAAAGACGTGGAAACAACCCAAGTGCCCATCAATACATGAGTGGATTAATAAAATGTGGTATATGTATACCATGGAGTACTACTCAACCATAAAAAAGAATGGTGAACTAATACTTCTTGTATTATCCTGGATGAAGCTGGATCCCACTCTTTAAAGTTAAGTATCATAAGAATGGAAAAACAAGCACCACATGCACTCATCATTAAATTGGCACTAATTGATCAACACTTACGTGCACATATAGTAGTAACATTCATTGGGTTTTGGGTAGGTTGGGGGTAGAGGAGGGGATGAGTGAATTCACACCTAAAGGGAACTGTGTGCACCATCTGGGGGATGATCATGCTTGTAGCTCTGACTCTGGCGGTGCAAACGCAATACACGTAACCAAAGTGTTTGTACTCCCATGACATTCTGAAAAAAACAGGAAGTTCCTATTACTAAAAGGCTCTGTATTGATGTTGCTCTTCCAAACAACACATTTCTCATTTTGTGCAAGTTATTCATAAAGTATTCTAACTCTAAATAATTCCATTATCCAAATAGTGTTCAAAGTACCTGTCAGGTAGGTTTTTGCCCCTCCCCCCGACTCAAACATTACAAAAGTGATCCATGTAACCTAAAGCATTCCTATCCCTCAATGTTTCGAAATAATAAATAAATATTCCAGCATTCTTTTTTATCTTTTTTAACCAATCATAGAAAAACTGAATGCTAAGCACCTCATTCTATTTAAGGGATCACTTTCCGTTAAATTTCCCCTAAGCAGTTAGAGTGGGTTTGTACTGGCCAAGACAGAGCTCAGGTGTACTTGTATAATGGTGCCTTGAAACCAAAGATATAAGGATTTGTTGAGTAATAAACAAAGCAAAAATCAAATGACTCTTGGTAAATAGAAACATAAAACTTCTACCCTATGGGATTAAAAATCTTTTTTGAGCCCTAAATTTCAAGATTATAATTAATTCAATAACCAATTTTGCACAATGATAATTTCATTTTTTCTATTTCAATCATCTATTTTATTGTTTCAGTTTATTTTATCATATTTAATCTTCAAACATCTTCACCACCCAAGAGTTTACAGCTCAGAAAAAGTAGTAGATTTTTTATTTAAAAAATCCGAATCTCCTTTAATCTGGAATCAAGATTGGAGGCACTAACTGATTACCTTGTTTTTTTAATGAAACTTATTTGCTAAAGCAATTTAGTAAGATAAAATTTAACTTACTTAAAAATTATCATTATTTAGAAACATCTAATTGTCTGCAATTTTATTGTGATTACTAACGATTTGTAATGTTTTATTAAAGGCATCATTCTAAAATATCTTTGCTATGCAATGGTTTATAAGTCTTTTCCTCCATATAAAACAGTAAAGTATAAACAGTATTTCTTTTTGAAAGTTCCAAAATCATTTCTGATTGGTCTTCCACGATAAAACTTGTCTCATATTATTTCCAGTTATGTAGTTTTTACTTGTGTAGCTACAGTTTAAATTAAAACATAGACTTACCCTGGAGAATAAATGATATTTTTTAATCTGTAAAAATCGTAGATATAAATACTAATTAAACAATAAACTATGAATTATTTCCTACTTAAAACATATTTAACTAAGTCACAATATATAAATGGAGCCCAAACTTGTAAATGATGTCACTCTGATATTCTAATTTTATGTACATGGTAAATACAAGGATATATTCTAAGTTGTCATTTTCTTGCATTCTCACTTAAGATAAAGTACAAGTTTTCTCTTTTCCTTCAGTGCTCGACTTCTTGAAAGACTAGTACCCAATTACTGCCTCCATTTTCACCTTAAATTTACTCGGAAGCCCACGTTGTTCTAAATTCTTACAATGAATCTCCCAATCGTTAATTAACTAATGAATTCCCAACCATAATTTCCAGCGAAGAAATTTATGACTTAACCAGAATTTTCTTCCACACTTAACACTGCTCACCATACATCCCTTCCAATTATACCTTATTTATTTTTATTTCACTACCTATTATTCAAATAGCACATTGCATAGTACATAGCCCACAGTAAAATTTTTTTAAATGTATGTGTTGGGACATAAATTTTTGACATGTATTTGAACTATGGTGTTCATTTGATGTAAATTAAACATGTAGCTCATTAACAGCATTATCTTAATAGAATCACCAACTTCCTTATCTCCAGTGCCTTGAAACACTTAGCATGGAAAAATTTAGCGTGGAATATAGGGCTGGAGTGATCTTTGCATGAACAAAACATAACGTAAAAAAAAATCTAATTTATAAATATGTTATATTTTTCAGAAATATGTAGGTACTTAAATCATATGTATGTTCTTTCCAATTAAAATATTAATTTTATTCTTTCATGAAAATTTTTAGGAAGAAAATGAATTTACTAGGTTTTTTTTTTTAAATGTGAATCAGTTTTTAACAGGTATTCAAAACCCATTCGTAGTAATGGATATAATAAATAAAGATGCAGAATGCATTTTAGTGGTATTATTAGTGCTTCCAATAAAACTTTATCTGCAATTTGCTCAAGATATTTAAGGAAGAATAAACTTATCAAATATGAATGTGTACTTTTTCTATCACTTAATGTGAGCTAATAAATGCATTTAATATCTCTGATTAAAATGCATGAGTTCCCTTATGATTAAAGTATTCTTGGTTATAACTAGGTTCAAGTTTTAACTATTTTAACTACTTGTTCAAAACACTGAGTTTCTATTTTATTCTCGAATTCTGCACCAGATTACATCCTGGGATGGGGCGGTGATCCGAGCCGTGAGATGTTCAGAAGGGGCTTTGGCGCCATCTTGCGGTTCATTAAATTATCTTCCTGGTTTGTTTGCCTTCCCAGATGATCACTAAACCCCACAATTAAAATTAACACCAATCTCTATCGTGAATCCTTAAATTTCATGCCAGTCCTGCAAATTTGCAAATGAATTTCCATTATCATTCAAGGTAGTAGTCTTCTATGTAATCATGTCATTTGCATTCTTGCTTTTATGCATTTACTAAGCCAGTTGGTCTCCTGAAATGTTCCACTCCTTCATTCCATATGTCCAAATCTTCCAAATCTTATGCATCAAGACCAAACTGTTTTAACACCTTCTCCCTATAAACTTCCTGAATTTCTCTATATCACAATGGTTCGTCGTTTGAAAATAGCTATTATACTTAAAGTCAGTGAAAAAAATATTTCAAGACCTCAGTGTTGCAGTGGTAATATATCTGCTTAACTGAATTAGAAATATTAATAGTATTTTAAATAATTTTATTGTGAAATTTTCAAAATATATACCAGTAGGAATAATGGTTCTATGAACTCTTATATACTTATTACCTAGGTACACAATCATCAATTCATGGCTATTTAATCTATAAACTTTCTACTCATAGTGGGTTCTAAAGACCACTAACGCTGACGTCATTTTGGAGCTTGCTGGCCAAATAAAATCTCAGGTGCCACAACAGAAGTACTGAATCAGAATCTGAATTTTAATAAGATTATCAAATGATTCTTATGCATATTATAGTTAGAGAAGTGTTAGTCTATAATATAACCCACTTCATTACCACCATCACATTGGATTATTTTGAAGGAAATTCTAGATATATTATATCCGTTTAAAATAATTCAATAAACATCTCTCAAGAAGTCAGTGTACAGAAACAGTACTGATTTTTGTGAGTTTATTTTGTATCCTGAAATTTTACTGTATTCATTTATAAGTTCTAAGAGTTTTGCTGGTGGAATCTTTAGGGTTTTCTGTATATAAGATCATGTCATCAGCAAACAGTGATATTTTCACTTCCTCCTTTCCTATTGAATGCCTTTTATTTATTTCTCTTGCCTAATTTTCCTGGCAAGGACTTACTATGTAGAATAGAAGTAATGAGAGTAGGTATCCTTGTCTTGTTCCAGATCTTAGATGGAGAGTGTCAACTTTTCACAATTGAGTGTAATTTTAGCTGTGGGCTTATCATATGCGTCCTTTATTGTGTTGAGATGCATTCTTTTTATACCTAATTTGGTGAGTTTTCATCACGAAAGGATATTGGATTTTCTCAAATGTTGGTTTTGTACCAATAAGATAATCATATGATTTTTGTTCTTGATTTTGTTGATGTGATGTATCACATTTATTGGTTTGCATATGTTGCATCCCAGGGATAAATCACAATAATATCAGATGATCCTTTTAATGTGTTCTCGAATTCAGTTTGCTAGCATTGTATTGAGTATTTTTGCATCTATGTTCCTTAAAGATATTGGCCTATAGTTTTCTTTTCTTGTGATTTATTAAATACCTTTCTGGCTTTGGTATCATGGTAATGCTGGTCCCAAAGATTAGGATTCTTTTGTAAAAACATAATCACCACACCATTATTATACCATTAATATACAAAACCATTATCAATAATAGCAATTATTCAACTCTTCTTATTTGACTAATGAAAGCTTTTATTTGCAATTCACTTGTTAAAATTAGGATCCAAACAAAGCCACATATCACATTTTATTGAAGTGTGCCTTAAGTCTGTAAAAGTAAAATTCCCTTTACAATCATCTTTCTTTTTCTTACAATTTGTTTATTTAATAAATTGAGAGATTTCTTGAAAGGTTTCTCATTTTGGGGATTTTGCTAATTGCAGGCCTAGCTCAAGAACATACACAATAAGTCTAAAGCATCTTCAGACATGCAATATAGTTATAGCAAGTATAAGATTCTATTTCAGTTATATATAGCCAAAATAATATGGTATAATAAATCGCTCCAAAACTCACTGGCTTGACACAGCTGAGCTCAGTTACATGTCTACAGAGCAACTATGGGATAGCTAGCTGAATTACTATTATTGTCTGAGGCCTCTCGAATCTTTGAGGTTCAGGTTTCATAAACAGGTTACTTTGGTTTTGTCATTGTCTCTCATCCCCCAGATAGTTATCCTAGGTTGATTCTCATGGCACATGTAGACAATAAGAAGCATGCAAATCCACTCTTACTTAGGCCTAACCTTAGAACATGCACATTTTCATTCCTGCTACATGTCATTGGTTAACTCTATTTATGAGGCAAACCAGATTCAAGGAGTGGGAGAAATGAATCCATCTCAATGTGAGTAATTGCAAAACATATCATAAAATTGGTGAATAAAGGGAGGATGGAGTACAAGGATCATTTTTTGAATCAATCAACCACAATATTTTTTTAGATTATTTTACTACAAATTTAAAAAATAATGCTTGATACAAGGTCATTTTCATGGGCAGTTTTACTTAAATATTAATTGCTCCACCTTGTCAACATTAATACTGTGACATTTTAAAAATCTGAAAAAAAATAAAAATAAAATCTGTATATGTAATTAGCAACATGACATTTTTAATATTCTATATTGTATTTTAAATCATTATGAAAATCTTGTTATATATGTAAGAAGAATGTTTCTTTTCCAGTAAATTATGCTTTTTGTTCATTTTCCTATATCATTATTGATCATTTTCTTATGCATCTATCAAAACTCTTACACTAAATAAAATGTATACATATATGTATATATGTGTGTGTGTATATATATATAGTTTGGAAATCCTGGATTATACATAAACGAATAAATAAATAAATAAATAAATAAAGCAAACAAGCAAGCAAGAAAAGCAAATAAAAAGTGAAAGCTTAATCTTCTTGTATCACGTTGGTCATCAGCATCGTCATTGCATCTTCTGCTACTAGGTGCAAGTGTGAATGTCAGAATCTTTAGCCTTAGGTGGGCTTCTCACCAATGACTATCACCTTTAACTAATACATGCCTACTGCTTCTCTCATGGCTTCAGGGAAGGTCTAGATTCTGCAGATTTCCATCTACGTCTGTGATCTACAGATTTCCATTCCAGAACTTCTAGGCTAATTTATCTTTAAGGTACTAATGAAGGAAAACAATAGAATATATGTTGCTTTGCAGGTTTCATCAATAAGCCACTAGTTAATAAAACTCTATGTACAGTAAGATTTCCTGAATAAGCAAACTATTATTTATTTGAATTATTAATTATCAAATTATTCTATATTGAATAACATGATACGTAATTTTTGTACTTTGCTAATTCATTTAAGTTTACCTAATGACAATAAATGAAAATATATTTTTATCTTTAAATGTAGAATTCTTTTTCCTTGGCTTTCTGAAAGAGATTTTTGGATTTGATTTCTCCATAAACAATTTGCTAGTATCTTAATTTAAATGCCTAGAAATTTAGATTGTGTTTCCTTATTTAAAAGAAGTATTTCTTTTCACAAGCAAGATTCCTGAAGAGACTATTAAATAGATTTTTAAAGTAGAATTGACTATATTTTTATCACTTTAAATACAATATATGGAACTAATCTGAAATTAAAGACCTAAATTCCATTTTCAGATGGTATCCTTAATACATCTGTGTTACCTAAGATAATGCTGTATTCTGTAACAGATAAACTCACAAATCTCGTTAGCTTAACTCAATAGAGGTTTGTTTTCTTCTTTATGTGACTTATAAAAATGCATATTTCTGGATTAGTAGCAGAGAAGTCTCTAGTCTACAAAGGAATTCAGATTCTCAAGACAATAGAAGCTGCTACATTTACAGGTAGATTCCAAGGTTCCCTGTTATCAATGAGTATCTTACAGACTAGAGAAGAAATAATTCAACAATTCATATGAGAGGTTGTCACGGGCCAGGCAGTCTCTTGGACATACATAATTGAGAAAGGCTTTAAAAAAAGTACAGTGGTTCTGTTTAAGACTAAAAGACAATGAACTTCATAAAAATACTAGCTTGTCACTACCACATTGTTTTTGATAAATGTGCTATGCATTGAACTATATATGAGTTGTAGCAAGTGATACATACAAATTGGTGCTGTTGGAAAAAAGCAGGCTGTTAATTTGAAAACCAGGTACGTGACGTTAGTGCTGCCAAAGCTTAACCTTTCTAGATCTTTATTCTTTCAAAATATATATTTCAGTCAAGTCAGTTGATATAACCATTGCATGAGACCAAGATTTACTTGAGAATTGGATACACTTAATTTCTTGTTTTGTTGTTGTTGTCAGCAATCAAGGAATCCATCTTTAACATGTCAACTGTGGTGATTAAAGTGGATATATACACACTAACGTGTTACTCATAGTCTCATGTGAATTGCAAAAACCCATAACCCAAACCTGATATTTGTAACTATAATAAATTCAAGTTATTTTTAAAAATAACTTCAAGATCTTGCCTAAGAAATATCTTATGTTTTCTTTCTATGAATACATTTGGTGAGAAGGTATCTGCAGACATTTGATGTATATACTAAGGTTTTTATTAATGGTTTAAAGAATAAAGGAAAAAGAAAGCATCGCTGTTTGGCTGGACAACCTTGTATAACTTTAACACTAACTCATTTTACAATGTCAGTAGTTCATAGCTATACAAGCTTGATATTTCTAATTATGTACCTAAATAATTATTTTTCAAAATAGGATAGGAAATGGGAAAAGATAGAGGATCAGGTTCTTTAAACATCTGATAGATTTTGGAAATTGAGAATGTTTCCTTCATAGAAAAAAAAAAACTTTTCACTTTTGAGTTGAGTGAAGAACAGAAAAAATATTTCTTTACCTTTACTTCCTTTCCCTGAGTTGCTCATATATCACAGAATACAACATGGCAGGAGAAAATTGATTCCTTGGGTATAAGTATTAAGGATGAAAACAATTCCATTAATTTTATCCATTACTCTTTTTCTGTCCTAACATTTGGACTAACTGGACAATGTCAGCTATTTTTGTGGTGATAAATAACAGGGCTATTATAGAACTAAGGTGTTTTGGGGTCATCTACACTTTGAATTATAGGATGAAAATGTAAGTTAAAGACTTTTAAAATTTTAGTTTTCACTAAAATTTATGGTTTACTCATAATTTCTACAAATTGCAAATATCATGAATATTCTCCATTTTATTAATAGACAACCAGATATGTATATAATCTTGTATTACATGCTACATTAATTGATAGTACACACAAATATGGGTTCTGATTTCTCATTACTCTGTTTAGCAGGACTGACTATTATTTGCGAGACATAGAAAAGTGAGACCTTAACTAACATACTGAATTGCCCAATCCCGTGCTACTACTGCTGCTTCTGTAGCAGTATCTTATACTTTTGGGATACAATAATATCTCCAGTAAAATTTATGCATTTCTTAAGTCATAGCCATCATGTTATTTACTTGGTCATCCCTTAAAAACCCCTCTCTTCACCCATAAAGCATTACAAATTAAATTTTGGCTACCGTATTCTCATTGTTCCTTTCTCAGATTTTAAGTTTCAAATATATTTTGGAAGCTAATGGTACAGACAACAGCTTTGAAAGATCCACTTTCTGAGTTGCAATTGCAATCCAACATACTGATCCAAATAACGTATAAATATACGTGATCAATTAGAATGAGTTTTTCCAACTTTTCTAAACTACATACGGATTGCATGGCTAATAATAAGTAATAGTAAAGAAAAGATAGGTGAAGAGGAAAGATATTAGATATTGGAATAATTTGGCAGATGATATTCTAACAGTGGTAGTTCTAAAGTTGATGAGTGATTGAACACCCAAAAAACTTGGAGCTCTGAAACAGTAGGATGGACAAATGTTGTTTAACAGAGACAAATCCATAATGAAAGAGTGTCATCTTAGTCATAACTGTAGAGAGAAAAAAGAGATAGGAGCCATTTAAATTGATTTGTTTTTTTCCTTTCTTTTAATCTTTGGCATTGGCTAGTTATTAATTGGCTTTTCCAAATTGTGAATATGAGTCAGTATACTCTGAATTTACAATAATTACATCTTTCTACCTCAGATGAAGAGGTTCTGAAGAGTGACTGACTTACATTTTGAAAAAATAAAATTGTAGGTTTATACATTATACATGGCTTAAAAATTCATTCACTTTATTTATTATACACTATATAGTTTTCAAAATAGTTTCATGTTTTCCATGTCAATGTTTCTCATTAAATGTGTAGGTTATATCTATAGTCAGTGAGAAGAAACTGAAGGTTATAAAGGCTAGCGTTAATATAATATAGTATTCATATAACATAGTCAGTAAGTAGAGGAGACTGAATTCAATTTCAGGTTTCTGATGACCTGTCTAGACTTTGACAAGAATATGTTTGCAATTCACACATTCACTAGACAAATTGAGGTGAGTAAAATCAAACCACCTTTTCTACGCAAATAACACTTTATTCATGGTAGATATCTATGTACTTTTCAAAGCACTGTTCCAAGTAGTTCACTTCCAGTCATCTTGGACCATAAGGTAAGATTGAGGATAAAAATTGTCACTAAAGATAAGAAATCAGAAGTATGATGTTTCCTGATTTCCCCCATAACACCATTGCGCCTGCCTTGGACTATTTATCTCCAGAAAATTTTGTAATGTTCACAGCACTTTTTTTGAGTTTTCCTTTTTCAGGAAAGTAAAACTAACTGTATTTAATATACCCTATAAATAGAAAACTACAAAATGATCATAAATAAGATTTCCCTATGAATAAAGAGAACATCCCATAGAACAGGGTGAGATTTGGCAATAATTAGATGACCTAAACATACCTTAAAATAGAAAAATAATAAATCTAACAGAAGGAGGAAGAGGACAAAGAGGAAAAAGAGCAAGAGGAAGAGGCATAAGATGTACAAAAGGGCAAAAGTTACATGAAAAAAAATGCTCAACATCAATAAGTATCAGGGAAATGCAAACCAAAACCACAATGAGATATCACCTCACCCCAGGTAAAATAGCTATTATGAAAAAGATATAAGATAAGCAGTGGCGAGGATATGGAGAAAAGGAAATCCTTACACACTGTCAGTGGGAATGTAAATTAGTACAGCCATTATGGAAAACAATATGGAGGTTCCTCAAAAAAATTAAAAATAGAACTGCCATGTGATCTACCAATCCCGTTACTGGGCATATATCCAAAGAAAATGAAATCAGTATGTCAAAGAGATATCTGTACTCCCATGTTCATGCAGCATTATTCACAATTTCCAAGATATGGAATCAACCTAAGCGTCCATCATCGGATGAATGGATAAAGAAGATGTGGCATATATGTATACACTGGAATACTATTCAGTCATGAAAACATAAAACCCTGTCATTGGTGACAACAATAATGAACCTGGAAAATAGTATAACTGAAATGAGCCAGGCACAGAAAGGCAAATGTCTCATGATCTCACTCACATGTGGAGTCTAAAGACGTTGGTCTCATAGAAGTAGGGAGTACAGGTATACCTCAGAGATATTCCAGGTTTGGTTCCAGACCAGTACAAAAAAGCAAATATCAGAGTAAAGCAAATATCACAATAAAGTGAGTCATAAATTTTTTGTTTCCCCCATGCATATAAAAGTTATGTTTATACTATACTGTAGTCTATTAACTGTCCAATGTCATTATGTCTAAAAAACCAATATACATACCTTATTTGAAAAAAAATCAAAGACTCTACCAAGAGACAGCTGGAATTGATAACTAAATTCAGCAAAGTATCAGAACACAAAATCAAAGCACACAAATCAGTAGCTTTTATATATGCCAGCAGCAGTCAAACTGAGAACCAAATCAGACTCAATACCTTTCACAATAGCAAGAAAGAAAACAAAATACCTAGGAATATATTTAACTATGGAGATGAAAGACCTCTACAGGGAGAGCTACAAAACACTAAGGAAGGAAATAGAGGATGTAAACACATGGAAAACCATACCATGCTCATGGATCAGCAGAATCAACATTGTTAAAATGTCAATACTACCCAAAGGGATCTACAGATCCAATGCAATGCCCATTAAAATACCAACATTATCCTTCACAGATACAGAAAAAAATAATTCTAGCTTTTTATTTAAAGTGAGACAAAAAGAAAATTTAAAAAAAGAAGGGGAAAAATAGAAAAACATAATTCTATGTTTTGTATGGAACCAGAGAAGACCTCAAATAGCCAAAGCAACCTTAATCAAAAAGCACAAATTGGGAGGCATCAATATACCAGACTTCAAGCTATACTATAAGCTATAGTAACCAAAACAGCATGGTATTGACACAAGAACAGAGACATAGGTCAATGGAAGAGGACTGAGAATCCATATACAAAACCATCCTTATATAGCCATCTGATCTTCGATGAAACAGACAAAAACATACACTGGGTGAAAGAATCCTGATTCAATCAGTGAGAACATACATGACATTTATTGATTAATTTGGCCATCTTTTATGGGCAGAGTCTATGATGCCCCAAAACAATTCCAATAGTAACATCAAAGATCACAGATCGCCGTAACAGATGTAATAATTATAAAAAAGTTTGAAATATTGAGAGAATTACCAAAATGTTACACAGGTACCTGAAGTGAGCAAATGCTGTTGGAAAAACTGCAATATACTTGCTCAATGCAGAGTTGCCACAAACCTTCAATTTCATAAAAGACAATACCTGGGAATAAAGCAAAGTTCAATACTGTGGTATGCCTGTATATTGGTGGCTACCAGAGGCTGTGATAGTTAGGGGATAGGGGAAATGGAAGGTGTTGGTCAAACAATACAAAACTATAGTTGGATAGGAGGAATGAATTTAAAGAGATCTACTGTATAGCATGATGACTACAATTAATGACAGTATATTGTATTCTTGAAAATGCAGAGAGAGTACTTATGTGCTCTCACCACACAAAATAACTGTATATATAATACATTTGTTAATAAGCTATATTTAACCATTTCACAATGCAGATACTTCAAAACATCATGTTATAAAAGACAAAAACATACAAGGCTACCTGTCAATTTAAAAAAACAAAAAACAAACTAAAAAACAAGAAAGAAAAATTGTCAGTTAGCTGTAGCACTATACAGGAAAAAGAGAAAATCTGACCTAAAAATTGTCTGGATGTTCATGACAGATATTTTTCAACAATGGAAACCTGTAAGTGAAGCAATCAGAGCCTGATTATGCCTAATATATGAATCATGTAAAATCATCATTCTCATTATAATTAAATGATTGTAATAAAAGTTTCTGATTGTGATTCGGTTTCCCAAATTGATTTTTTTTTTTTTTGGAGACACAAACAGATATATTGGTTTGTGAAGCAGTTATATTGCTAGCTGTAAATTAGCATATTAATTGATCTGTGGGTATGTATTTTATTTTTTTGTTTGTTCAGTTAGTGTTAGTAAGCCTGATTAAATACAGTGAGCTCCCGAACACAGATAAGAATGTGCATTTTCTCACATGACAGTTTTAGCAGTCAGGCCCTATGCTGTGGACTGTGGATGCCAAAAGTGATTGATGAACTCTCCAGGGAAAAAATAATCTAGACTTCTTTGGTCAAAAATCTTTAAATAGACTCAAATCTCTAACTTTTGCATCTTACTCACAGGATGAGAAAGGTTAAAAGAAGTAATCCTTATAAAATAGCCTGGTGCAAGGATTGGCCTATAAAATGCACCCATCAATGTTCTCTCAGTTCATTCTAGCACTTACTACCTGGGAGATCACAGACGAAGCACTCCACTTTGCTGATTTCCTATGTACTCATAAGTATCAGAGAAATTATCAAACATTGTTCAGTCTTGCTGTGAAGAGAAAAACTATGTAACAGTTGCATATTGTAAAACGTTACATGGGTGTTAGTTTTTTTCCACATAGTGTGTTGATTCCATCCACTGTATTTTCATATGACACTTAAAATACAGCAATTAAAAGATAAAACAATGTGGGAATTTCTGAATTGGATGATTCTCAAATTGCTTTATTTATTAGAATATGCAGTGTTTAAAATCATATGGTTAAAATTGTCTAATAGTACTATACATTATATGCTGTGATACAACAAAGCCCACAGAAGTCAACTCCCAATAAGTTTGGTCAAAATTAAGGCATTTCCTATGGCCCACCAATAAGTACAAATTCTAGTTACTATAACCTTGTTTCTGCATACAATTTTAGATTTTTTTTATCTCTTCGTGTCTATTTTTACACTCTTCTCTCAGTTAAGTTTTAATAATACCTTCCCTCCTTGAATATCTCTCTGTTATTTCACAGGCTTTGACAAGAATTGATATCATTGGAATTTTGAGTTTATATATCATGTTACAGTCTTCATAAATCATGTACATTTTCACCACATGAAGTTTGATATCTAGGATCACATAATCAAGAAAATGCTGTTCTCATAATTATAGCTTCAAACCTATGATTCAATGAGCTGACATAATAATCTTTATCAAAGATCACCCCAACTTATACTGGGGATTTCAAATAATTTCCTTAATCATTATTTTGAAAGTTATATCTCAGAAGTAAAATTCAGAAAATCAATGTAGTATAACAACTGTATAAGGCACACCATACTTACTTCCACTTATATGCTTATGGGTAACATGTTAGATATCATTTGGTGTAGCTTTTAACACTACATCAAAAATACTCTATTTCCAAAGCCAATTTGCAAAAATCAAACTTTTCATATTCCAGAGTAGACTTCACTTCTCTTCCTGCTATAATATATTAAAAAAATCCAGCTATGTCATCTGGTCTAAACTATTAAAAGTAGATTAGTCTTTTAACCAGTAAATTTAAATATATATTTCTAATCTCTGTGTAATGTAGGTATAACAGTAAAAGATACTTCTAATTTCTGAAATACATGTGTCCTTAACCACTTTGATAATCACAGAGTAGATATTTCATAAATATTTAAATATATTTCAACTTTTTAGAGGGAAAAAAACTCTCTTTACAGTAAGTAACACATAAAAGACAATCAAAACTCTTACTCATTAGAAATGTAGGCATAGTTAAGTGTAAACTCCATGAGGTCATGGACTATGTCTATCTGTCAAATATTATGTTCCTGGCGTTCTCACAATGCATGAGAGGATGGATGGATGGATGAATTTATCTCCAAAAGCTCTGAGCATTTAGATCATATGAGCTTTGAACAAAGGCATGGAACTATTTCATTTTATATTCTCCCAGATCATCATAAGAAACTTTCTCTAAATACATCATTTTTAAAATAGCAGTTTTATAATGTCAGTAGTAATACAATTATAATAGTAGCAGCAGTAGGTAATGATAGTAGTGGTAGTAAGACCTATCATTTATAGAGCAATTACTGTGAGCCAGACATTCTTCTAAGTATGTTAAATAATTAATATATTAATTAATTTAGTACCAAGGCCATTAATATCCCAATTTTTCAGTTAAAGAGACTCAGGTACAGGAAGGTAAATTATCATACCCAAGGTTACAAATGTTAAAGTTTGTGAAGTGATTATAGAGAATCCATGCTCTTAACCATAACACTACAATACCTCTCAAAAATCAAGTGGGGTAGTTGTTATAATACCGATTTCTGGATACAAGCACAACCTCTAACTCAGAATATGCATGTGTAACATTTTCACTTGTTATCTGAGAATGTTGGTAAACACTGCTTTAGAATAACCCTTTAGTATAAGGAAAGAATAACACCTCTTTTTCCATATTTTGTGAGGCAGATGTTTATAATTTATTTCTATTAAAATTACAGGTCCACAATTTTCTTATCTTAGCAAGCTAACAAGCTTGCTATATAATGTGGCAATATTTAATTTATACTTAGCATAACTTTGATTAAAGCTTAAATTTGTCCATAAGACTGAAATGTATACATTGGAAAGGTTTATACGTCATTATTTCAGTCAAAATATTTTAAGTGTAATATTAAATACAAAAATGCATAAATATAAATGTGTACAGTTTTTCCTATTTATTTTATATTTCAATTCTTTCACAAAAGTATACAAAATATGTAGATTCCAATGTGTTCCAAATATTACTAATTTATACCCTTTCCTTTAGGTTAAGATAATTGTCTGAAAATGTGAACTTCCACACCAAATGGTCTACAGGCTGTTTGGTGATTCCAGCGAAGGAAGTGACAGAATAATTATTCTTACATACATTTCACAAATTTGAAATGTAAGATTAAGGTAACTGCTAAGAAGCTTCTATGCCACCTAAAAATATATAAAACACATAATACATATGGGGAAAAATTAAGTCCTAGAAAAATAATTTACCAAATTTCATACTTAATTTTTCTAAGAAATAACATAAAATGTGCAAGAGTAATTACTACCAAGAATTTTAGCTTACAATGGAACAAACACACTGATATGAAGAGTATATCGTACCTCTTAGAAAATGTGTTTTAATATAGGAAAGAAAAGGGCTTTACAGCTTTTTGTTCCATTCATGATTGAGAACGTATGCTACAGGAATAGCGATATGTTCTTTAATTTCTAATAATTTTTGTCAACATTGACAGAATGACTATGTGTGCAGAAGAAACCTTAATAGAAACATGTAAGATTTTGCATCTCAATACCAACCCCAAAACTGCATTATTAAAAACATAATTATTAGTCAAAAACATGCCTTTGATTTGGAGTCAGTGTTGAAGAAAATAGTACAAATTACTAGTCAAAATATCATGGCTATATATGTATATATATATGCACACATCTTTTTAAATACCTATCTGTATAAATGGATATATCAAAAATTTTTTTCAGATCTGGAATGCTCTCATGGCTAGTGAGATTTGTATTTTTAAGAATGTCTGAATTAGGGTATGCTGTTACAAATATTTCTTCATGATGCTGATAATATGGTAAAGGAAAAATAATGCTTCCATTGAGCTTTTTCCATTTGGTGTTTGTCAATACATGGTTTGTATCTTGAGTGGACTAGAAACGTGAGTAGTAGACATCAGGGCCAAAGTGTAATGACTTTTAACATAACAGTAAGGCATTAGGATTATCCAATGACCAGAAATCCGATGATTCAGTTTCTGAATTTAATGGCTCCCCATCAATTGATGTTTTTCTTCACAAATATGAAGGAAATGACATGATGACATATTAATGAAAGTCTACATCAACATTGAATTAAAAAAAAAGAAAAACTCTCCCTTTCTCTCTGCTGAGTAGCTCTCCCAATAAGGGAGAAAGCAGAAGAGAAGAAAATAGGAAGATGACTGCTTTCCAGGATGTGATCATATAGGAAACTTTCTTTCTTTTACCAAAGTATGAGACATCAATTTTCCAGCCCAGAAGACAATATTATTAATAAATACAAATTTCCTTCTGTCTTTATTATTAAAAAAAGAAAAAAATTCAAAATCTGAAGTTAATGAAAATACACACTTTAAATCAATTTTCTAGTATCTCAAAAGTTTCGTCCTTATAGCTGATGACAGAAACATGATTTTTGACTTTGTATCTGATGGTGTGACAAAGTTAGTCTTTGGTGACAATTTTCTCCATCACTTTCAAATATAGGTTGTTCCCCAAAAGAAGAAATGCCTAGCAGAAACACAAATGGTAGGCTGCCTTCCATTCTTGACAACATGCTATTTTAAGGTAATATTTTCTAACATATTAAAAATATGAGCAAAAATGGGAATATGGAAACAAATCTATGCTTCAAGCAATCTATTATTCACTGAGTATACAGATCTTGGAGAATATCTAACACAGTATTATCTTTTTCATTGTCCTAAAATCATATTGACAATTTTAATACGGTCTTTTATTTTTACTATTAATATTTCACATCATTTAAAAATATCTAATTTTTTTTTTTTTTTTTTTGAGACAGAGTCTCTCTCCGTTGCCCGGGCTGGAGTGTCATGGTGTCAGCCTAGCTCACAGCAACCTCAAACTCCTGGGCTCAAGCAATCCTCCTGCCTTAGCCTCCCGAGTAGCTGGGACTACAGGCCTGTGCCACAACACCCGACTAATTTTTTCTATTTTTAGTTTTCTGGTTAATTTCTTTCTATTTTTAGTAGAGGCCAGGTCTCACTCTTACTGAAGCTGGTCTCAAACTCCTGACCTCAAGGGATCCTCCTGCCTCGGCCTCCAAAAGTGCTAGGATTACAGGCATGAGCCACCACACCCTGCCGTAAAAATACCTAAAATTAATTGTCTAAATGCACACTAATTGTTCACTGTCATTGAAATATTAAAATTGTAAGAAACATTAGTCATATCTAATCTAGAAAATTATATTAAATGTAAATATTGTAGAGTAACTTAGTAACTAAGAAATCAATTTATATTGTAACAAATTCTATTATTTTAGCATCTTTTATTTTTCTCTTTAAAATACTGATTTGACCCTAATGCCAGCTACCTATTTTCCTAAGAAAAAGCAAGCCATGAAAATAAGTCCCCATGCTGAAGAAGGAAATATTAATAGCATAAGCAAATTACACTTATCACATTTGGGTCTAGGATTAGTCTTATATATACAGTACAGAAAATATTTCATTCAGAATTATTAAAATACTGGTTTCTCTTGTGTTGTGATATGGGATACAATTCTTAAGATTTGGAGAATGGTGCTCAGTACTGCCTGAGACCTGTTAAGAGAGTCTTGCCTAAGGGCCCAAAATTTAGGGAGCCATGTTCTTGCTCTCCTCCAATCATACAGTGCCTCACAAGATCAGGTATGTACAGGTCAAAGGAGACTACAGATCCACAGCATGCCCCTGTTTTTCAGGCCTTCAAGCAACCAGAGATAACTGGAACCTAGAATTTCCCAACCAAATAATCTGAGCCTGTTTCAAGGCCTACACACATCTCATCCTTCTATCTGTCCTCCTGAGGGTCTATTATGTTGCCAGTCGTTGGCCAAATGATACCTCTTTTTCTGGGATAGGGATGGATCTTGGATATGTGTGAGGCTCTTTGATGTGCAGGACAAAATTGGGAATAGGAGGAGAAGAGAGAAGACAAAGGGCCTAGAGTCAGGTCCTGCTATTCCCACATCACCCGATTCCAGCACAGAAATGCAATAACTCTGAGAATTCAAAAATTTAAAATTGGCCTTCCAGGTCATGATTAAGCTATGTTTTACATTATTGGAGAACAGGCATTTTACTTAACAATGTTTTTCTTGATTAATAATTTTTAAATATTTAGAAATGTAGTATGTGAGCCTTCATTTATTCTCATTTATACCTGTTGCCCACAAAAAATGAGGCCCTTGGAGTATTCAGACTTCATATATGGTGACCAATTTTCCTTGGAGTGCAAAGTTGGAAGATGCCAGACTTTTATAAATCTTAGCCTGGGAACTGACACAGCACAAATTCTGCCACATTCTATTAATTAAAGTATGTTAGAGGACCAGCACTGATTCAAGAGAGAGGGTTACATTAATGCACAAGTTATGGTTCATTTGGGGGCACCAAAACCTTCCAGAATATACTTAGGAAGATAAATGAGTAGATTAACTTGGTCAGAAAATTAATATAGTCAAAACTTAAGGCATAATAATAATTAGGAGCCTATTAGAGCTTCTTAATTATGAGCTAAAAAGTATCATAAATGAGGGGAAAGATTTTTCACTGGTCTGTAGTTAAAGACCACCAAGTAGAGAAACAAAGATGAGTTTATTGACTTTTTGCAACAGAGAGAATGTACTCTAATGAGGAATCATGCATCATCTTAGTAAGAGAATATTAAGAGAGATTAATTATAGGATTTAGCTTTATGTAACATGATTTTGACGAGGTTTTAATTATGAACTGAATGTTGTCAGGAGCCAGAATAATTCTATGATTGGTATTTGTTTCCTGGAGATGCCATAACAAAGTATGACAAACGGGCAGTTTAAAACAGAAATGTATTTTGTCACAGTTCCAAAGCTAACAGTCTGAAATCAACATGTAACCAGGTCCATATGCCCTCAGAGACTCTGGGTTGAATACTTCTTTTCCTCTTCCTAACTTCCGGTGTTGCATTCAGTACTTGGAATTCCTTGGCCTGTAGCTGTTATCACTACAATTTCTGTCTCTGCCATCACATGGTGTTCTCCCCATGGGTGTGTGTCTTCACATGGCATTTTCATCTTGTAATATTGACAACAGTCGTATTAGATTGAGAGCCCAACCTACTCCAGTATGATCTTATCTTTAATTCTGTGATGACCCTATTTTCAAACAGAGTCACATTCTGAAGTACCAGGGCATAGGATTTCAACATATTTGAAGGGGGGGGGCACAATTAAATCCATAACAGTACCCTAATAATTCTTATCTAGAAAGTAGAAGGAAAGAAACAAGGTTGAAGCTGTACCTGGGAAAGAAGCAGTAATCTCTCATAATAACCAGGATTGGGGTAAGTGGGGACATATTTATGATATGACCAATGTTTTGTTTTAGTTTTTGTTTATTCTCTGTGTGCAGACATGGTTATGGAGTGGTGTAGTTTTGCTTTTGCTCTCCCACAGTCACAGAGTGGCTATCACAGTCACAGAATGTTGTAATGTTCAGCACAAGAATACCATAGCCTGGCTAACGGGGATAGGCAGTTCCTAGAATGGATGCAAGTGCCAAGCCAGTTCCCAGCTGTCAGGGGTTGTGTTTCTATTTCTTGTTGTTACCTGAATGGAAAAAGTAGTAGATGAGAGAATGATGGACATTTCCATACTGAGTGGAAATGGAAAGAAAAGAAAAAACAAAATAAAAATTCATGTACTAATATAACAAACAGAAATTTAGAGTCAGGACCGAAGTTTGATTTAGGCAAAGAAGGTTGATGATGGGTTTTATTTCTCAACATTATGAGTTGGTGGGCTGGTAGAACATTTAGATGGTGATGTGATTAAGAAGTTGTATATGTGAAATGAAGCTCTAAAGAAAATTCGAAGAATGGATGAATTCACTAGAAGGGATGATGAAAGGAGAAGAGAAAAGTATGAACATGGAACATGAAAGAATGCCTACAGTTAGGATTTAGAAGAATTTGAGACAACTAAAAATACTGTTAGAGTTACTCTACATTGCTGAAGGATTTCAATAAATAGGACTGTATTAGATAAGACAAGGTAGCCCACTGTAGTAAATGTGAATCAGTAGTTAGAGATATATTAAAAGAAAAAGCGGTGCTTTATTAGAAAGTTCCCTAATAACAGAAGCTTTAAAAGAACACTAAATTTGCTCCCTTTTGGTAAAATTTCCAGGCATCAAGTGGGGCCCTTTTGGATCACATGACAGTTTAAATGTCCTTAGTATAGCATTACGTAAAGGCATTTGTTGAACGTAAAGGATCTGGAGACAGCGTTTGAGGCTTGGGGAATGAAACCAGTGGAATCACTGAAAATGTGATGGGGCAGCAAAGAAAACCAAATAGAGTTGAAATGACATGGGTTTCTCGGCGGTCCAATCAGAATAATGTCTTTCTGTAACAGAAATGTGCAGAAGTTGACAAGGTGATCTAAAAGTGATATGTATTTTTAATAGGCATGAATAAAGTGCAAAGACCAATAAGATAAGGAGAAAATTACTGGAAAGTGTTTTTCTGTGGCTCTCAGAAATAAGGAGCCAAGAGGAGCTTTAAAGAAAGTGACGATGTTAAATGCATGCCTAGTCAGGCAAATGGTTCAGTAGGTGTGAAGTTCTTGGATGGCAATATTTCAGAAAATTGTAGTCTGCTTGGTAGCAGTAGTCTACTTAAACTAACTGTTTTAAAAATTCAGAGGGTAAGTTGATGTTTATTAAAAATAGTTTTTATGTTTAATGACATACTGAAAAATCTCAGATAATTAATTTCCCTACATGGAAAAGAATAAATTACATTCGAGACAATATTTCAAGCACTTACTATAACTTATTAAATTGGTTTTAATCGCAAATGGTTATTTAATTAGGAAACTAAAATATTCTTTGTTGTAAAGAGCTGAAAATCCAGTTTAGTTATGCTTAAAAAACATCTCTTTGGTAATACAAAACTGAACCAATTCATTAATCTTCATTTATAGTCTATTATAAAATAGCAACTGTATACATTGTAAATAATTGATGAATAGAAATGTTTAGTTTTTCTCCTCTGGAGGACTATACTTGGCAGTAGAGAAAATACATAGAAATTGTGCAAAATCCCAAAGCATATGTCGGGTAAAAATCACCTTATGTTTTTTGAGGAAATCATGATTCAGTGGCTCCATGGTCAATTAAATTTGGTAGAAGTGTATTGGTCAGCTTATGTGGTAGGAAGTGCAGTGTTTGGAATTAATCGTAAACAGATTCTGTTGTTCTCACTTATTAAATGTCTGACCTTAAGAATCACTTAAACTTTTTGAGATTCAGTGTCTCTCTGTAAAATAATATTTATCTCTTAAAGCTGTTGAGAAAACTAAATTGTTTCATGCAATAAATATGTGAAAATGTCAAATGTGGTTTTTCCATATAGCCGGTAGTAAAAAATGCTATCCAATTTCCTTCTGTCTTCCATTTGCACAAGGCACCTAAGATTCTTTCCTCTTTCTACAGGGCAAGGGCTAAACAAGGCAACAGTCCATAGAATGCACAGCTCCCTGGTGTCATGATCCACATTGTTTTTTATGTAAATGGAACCTGCTTGGGCACAGTGCAATGAGAATATTGAGATTCTTAAGAAGGAGAGAGACAAGAGATAAATGAGAATAAGATGATTCTTCACGTGTAATATCCATACCCCCAAAATAATTTTAAATGGAAAGAAATGAAATTCATCGTGATGTCAAGTAATCCCTTGGTTTCCTTATTTGACCAAGAAAGAATGCTCACCATACCTGAAGATCAGCACCTGAACTTTGTTTGCTTAATGGCTGCATTTGCTTAATGGCTCTACCCTCCAGGTTACTGCTAGAAGAAAATTAGTTCTGTATTTTTAAATCTATGCCTTTTGGGGTGCTTTTCTTATAAACAATAGATGACTCCTTGAATTAGGTTTTCCTAAGGCTAGCGTCCCTAACTTCTCAAAGGCAACTAATTGACAAACTTTTTGAAACTTAAATGAGGCTCACAGATTCAGGCCTCATGCACAAGAGTCTATTAACCTCTCAACTAGCTGTAGCTTGTGTTTCAGAGATATGATCCCTAAAGATCCTGAAAAACAACTGGGGAAAATAATGAGGGCAAGGAAAATACTCTATCAGTGCATAATCTAGTATTCTTCCAAAATTAGGATATCAGGAATTGAAGATGTTTAATATACATTAAAAAATATTAATGCAATTTCTGTTCCCATTGATGTTACCTTAGATGTTGTTTATTCTTAACAAAATGAAACTTAGTTTATTAGAATGCTGGCATTTGTTTTAAATAAATTTCTATTCAAAACGTGAAGTGTGTAAATATTTTTAATTAGTAGTGTTGTGAATAATATAGCATTAATTTTTGACAATTTTGGTTAAATAGTAGCACTTTTTCCCAGGTAAATATGTAGCTGGGCCCCTTGAGATTTTAGTACCCTGTATTTTTTATGATTGATACAATGTAAAATTGACTAGGCCCTTGGTTGTTTACACACATTAACTGCTTGCTTCCTGCCCAATACCCTTTGTTCTCACAACGATTATTAATATTAACTGCAGAAGCATTATTTCTTTGTCTAACAGTAGGAGACAACTCCAGGGTCACAAGAAAATTGTGTAAGTCCGTTTTGCAGAAGAAATGAATGCCTTTGAGGAAATTAGCTTCTGATGCTCAGAAGTGTGGTTGCTCAAGATGCCATCTCAGAGTGAAGAAACACAGACTTTGCCTTCAGTTACCTGGGACCCCATCCCTTATCCATGGCATAAAATCTCCCCACTTCATGTCTATGAGAAGACATATCTGAGTGATTTGTTCTTCTGTCTTCTTGCTTTGGCCAAATAAAATAAATCTTTCTTTATCTCCAAGCACTGGAGTCATAGTGTTTGGCTTTAGCTTTTTTGGATGAGAATGCGTAGAGTTAAGATCTTAAACAACTCTTATATAACAGAAAGTTGCAAGCCTACAAAAAGTTACAGGTTTATAATAACTGATTATCTTGTATTCTCCTTAATTGACTTAAACTGTCAGTTTTGCCTGATGAGTTCAACTATGCAGGTAGTAGTTCCTCAGGTGGGATTACTTTTAGACCATCCGATTCTGTAAACTGGGAATGGGGAACTAATCTGGTCTGGCCCCCATCTCACCCCACATTCCTGTTTCTTACAGACATTTTTCTCATGACCAGATTCAGTCCTTTTTTTCCTATAAAATTTATAATTAACAAAAGAAAAGGTGGTCTCTGTTTCAAACTGATCCTCCTGCTGGCAATAGATGAAGTCTTTTATTTTCTCCTCTATGTTCTAAGAATCATATTCTAGGACTCTCAACAAAATTTTTTTAAAAAGTCTCCAGGGGTTAAGTGTAGTTTAAAAGAATCAGATAAATGAGGAAAAGTCAGGGATATTTTCACAAAAATTTGATGTTACAATTAACAATCTGCATCCAGATAAATAAGAATTGCGTATTTTGTTCAACAGGTACAAATGACATGCTTGGAATATTATATACTATCAAAGACTTTTCAATCTCAAATATTACACTGATTAAGCTTTGTGTATATTTCATCAAAACTTGATAGTTTAGTATAGAGTTAAATTATAGTTTTATATTCACATCTTGTCATACGGTAAAATTTATCACCACTATTACTTATGGAGCAAAGATAATACTGATGTTCCCATGTAATATTTTTAGAAAATTTTACTGTAAGTTCAGATATCTCCACAATCTTTAGCTGAAATCTACTTTCTCTGTTTCACCAATGATCAGACATAACAGCAACTTGTGTGCACTTCTGTAATTGGAACAATTACATTGCATATTGTCTGTCTTCGCCACTTGGATGTAAGATTCTTGAGAGAAAAGAAAGGCTAGATCTTATTCATCTTTATACCTTTAGTGACTAACACAATGCCTGGACAATAATAGACTCCTGTGTTTCTAGAGTAGATAAGTTAATGAAAGGAAGGAATAATATTTAGAAAATGTTTCTACTAAATCTAACATGAATTGATTCTTCCAATCGTTTAGTGAATAATATTTCAAGGTACCATAAATATTTTATTTCACAGGTGCTCTTGATCTGAAAATTATCTGCTTATACATATGCTTTATTTTCCCTTACACTTGAATTTTATATTTACCTTTTTACAAGTTTATATAATTAAAATTACTTGACTCTCAAAAAAAAAAAAAAACAACAAAAAACAACAAATTTAGCCATCTGCTGTTCAACCTCATTTAACGTTCCAAATTGTAAGATTTCAATCAGAGTTCTGCAAATTAAGCAGTGGTAACCAATTACTTGAATTAAATGAGAAGTGAGGATGCATCATTTACTCTTAGGCATCCATTAGGTCTTGGCCTTCTGTTTCTAATAGAGTGGGGAGATTGTGTAAAATGCTGAAGATGGAGGAGATAGACATCAAATATCACAATTATTCATTGAAACAACTTACTAATTGAGAATGGAAATCTCTTTCTCTGTCTCTCTCTCAATTCTAGAATACCTTTTATAATCCTCCATGGTAGATTTTGAACTATTGCTAGATAGGGTAGTAATTCCTATAACTGTAGTGGAAAGAGAAGTAGTATCAGCAACAAGAGTTCAATCACCTTCAATTTTTAATGCATATCAATTACATTTCACTTTTCAAATATCATTTTATAGTTATACCAACCCCTTTCTATATACTCAGGTCTGTAAATAGTGGAAATCATATGCATTACCTCAAGACATTGACAAAGAAAGTTGTCTCCTGCCTGACTTGTCTATTAGTTTCCTATTGCTGCTACAAAAGCTTACCACAGATTTAGTGGCTTAAAGCAATGCATATTTCTTCTTTCACACCTCTGGAGGTCATGAGTCTATGGAGATAGCAGGGCTGCATTCCTTTTAGAGGATTCAGGGGAGAATCTATTTCCTTGCTCTTTGCAGCTTCTAGAGTTCATCAGCATTTTTTTTTTTTTTTTTTTTTGAGACAGAGTCTCACTGTGTTGCCCGCACTAGAGTGCCGTGGCATCATCCTAGCTCACAGCAATCTCAAACTCCTGGGCTTAAGCGATCCTACTGCCTCAGCCTCCCAAGTAGCTGGGACTACAGGCATGCACCACCATGCCCAGCTAATTTTTTCTATATATTTTTAGTTGTCTGATTAATTTCTTTCTGTTTTTAGTAAAGACAGGGTCTCGCTCTTGCTCAGGCTGGTTTTGAGCTCCTGAGCTCAAACAATCCTCCTGCCTCGGCCTCCCAGAGTGCTGGGATTACAGGCATGAGCCACCATGCCCGGGCTAGCATTTCTTAAAATATGACACCTTCTTTACTTCATTCCACCTCCTGACTGATATGCCTGCCTCCTTTTAGAAGAACCCTTGTGGTATGTATAGTGGTCCCACATGGATTATCCTGGCCACTTTCCCCATGTCCACATCCTTAACTTAATCACATCTGAAATGTCCTATTTACTATATAAGGTTTTTATAGGTTGTGGGGCTTAGAGCCTGGACATCATTGGAGAGTGGGCATTATTCAACTACCACATTATGGTTTTCAATATTACATAAAAGGCATTATAGAAATTGAACCCTATTAATAATTCTGTTAAAATATGCATGCTTATTTTCATATCATAAAATCAAAGAAGCTCAAAAGTAGAAGACACCATACTATATATAGTATGTGGTTAAATGAAACTACCGACAATATGTTTTCTACTTTAATATCCTTGCCAACTGAATGTTCCACTTATGAATAAAATATTCTAGAAAAAAGTTTCTAAAAAGTTAAAACACAACTGCTATTTCCCAGTGTAAGCTTTTGTCTGCTTTATCAAAGATCAGATGGCAATATGAGGATGGTTTTATATCTGGTTTCTCTGTTTTGATCCGCTCATCCATGTCTGTGTTCATCTGCCAGTACCACGCTGTTTTGGTTACTATAGCCTTGTAATAAAGCTTGAAGTCTGGCAAATTGATGCCTCCCAATTTGTTCTTTTTGCTTAAGGTTGCTTTGGCTACATAAGCTATTTTCTGGTTCCATGTGAGGTGTAGAATTATTTTTTCTAGATCTGCAAAAAATGATGTTGGTATTTTAATGGCTATTGCATTAAATCTGTAAATCACTTTGGGTAGTATAGACATTTTAGTAATGTTGATTCTGCTGATCCATGAGCATAGTACATTTTTCCATTTGTTTACTTCCTCTGCAATTTCCTTCCTCAGTGTTTTATAGTTCTCCTTGTAGAGGTCTCTCACCTCCTTGGTTTAATATATTCCTATAATAGGAATTTTATTTTCTTTCTTGCTATCGTGAAAAGTATTGAGTCTTTGATTTGATTCTTGGTTTGATTGCTATTGGCGTATAAGAATGCTACTGATTTCTGTACATTTATTTTGAGACTTGGTTGAATTTATTTATCATTCCAGGAGTCTCTTGGCAGAATCTTTGGGGTCTTCTAGATATAAGTTCATATCATCAGCAAAGAATGATAGTTTGACCTCTTCTTTCCCCATTTGGATACCCTAGATTTCCTTCTCTTGCCTGATTTCTCTGGCTAGGATTTCTATTACTATATTGAATAGAAGTGGTGATAGTGAGCAACCTTGTCTGGTTCCAGTTCTAAGGGGGGATGCTCTCAATTTTTCCCCGTTCAGTATAGTGTTGGCTGTGGGTTTGTCATATATGGCTTTTACAATATTCAGATGTGTAGAACGAAAAAGTAGATCTCCCATATGACCCTGCAATCCCACTATTGGGCATTAACCTAAAGGAAATAAAGTCATTTTATTAAAAAGACACTTGCACTAGAATGTTTATTGCAGCACAATTCACAATTGTAAAGATGTGAAATCAACCCAAGTTCCCATCAATACATGAGTGGATTAATAAAATGTGGTATATCTATACTATGGAGTACTACTCACCCATAAAAAATGGGAAACTAATACCTTTTGTAAGAACCTGAATGAAATTGGAGACCATTTTTCTAAGTGAAGTATCACAAAAATGGAAAAACCAACACCATGTGTACTCACTATTAAACTAGAACTATTTGATCAACACTTATATGTATGTATGCAAGTAAAACTCAAAGGAAATCAAGCAGGTGGGAGGGAGGAGGTGGGGTTAGGTAAATTCACACCTAATGGGTACAATGCACACTACCTGGGTGATTGTTACAGTTATAACATTGACTCAAACTGTACAAAAGCAATACATGTAACTAAAACATTTGTAGCTCAGTAATATTTTGAAATTAAAAAAATAGCTGAAGTAAAAAAATAAAATGAAATAAAACATGTCTGCTAGAAGGTTATATACATTATAGTACAGTGGCTGAGAGTACAAACTTTAGTATAAAATCACTTAGATTTTAATTCTTGTTCTATAAATTACCAACACACTGGCACTAGATAGTTACTTTTACAGCCCACTAACATTATTTTCCCATTCTTAAAATGTAAATAGTTATAATTAATCCCTAAACAGAAATTTATGGAGTAATACTATGGAATAATGAAATATGTTTCCAGGAAATCTACTGCAAAATAAGGCTTTATAGAAATATTGCATCTAAGAAAAACTATGGAATTTTCCATTCTGAATTTTGTCAGATTCATCAGTGTGATTAAATTTTAAAATGTAAGCAATATTAAACATTTAAACTTTCAAACAAATGCAAACTCAGATCATTGTAATTTTCTTTAAGGAATTTTTCCTATAAATAGTTGATTAAACGTTGCCTGATAATAATGATTATTAGGTAGGTAGTGAGGGATTCCAGGTCTCCTAGGGACCAAAGTGGGTACCGTTGACCCCATCTTGGTCCTGTCCAACCCTAATTCTCCATACCTTGGGAAGGAAGGGAATACGCTACAAATCTGCCAGTCAGAACTTGGCACACCAGCTGCAAAAGAATGCAGAGGATTCTTTAGCCCATGGGCCAAGTCACATGGGTATCCTAAAGTCCAGAAAGTGACCTAGAACCCACATGTGTAGTTAAGGCTCAGGTCATGTGACTCCCAAGTGTCTAAGCAAAGTGGTTCTATAGTGACCTCCAAACCACAAGGTAGGTTCCTATCTGGAAAGTGTAAAAGAGGACACAGACCACAGACAAGCTCTCTCTTTGCTCTTTCTTTTGCCTGCCCTACTGCAACAATGGGTCTGGTCATCATCTGTGGCGTGTATATACCATGGTCTGTAAACCTATACTTGCTCTTACCCTATAATTGTATCTTTCTCTCCTCAATAAACCTCCTTTTCATGCTTGCCTAACTTTGGCATGTCTGGTCATTCTTTGACCACGGGTGTGCCAAGAACCTATGGTTTCAGACTGAAACCTAACATATTTGGTGCCGTGACTCGGATGCTTCTCTCTAGGCAAGGCTTGCTGTGTCTTTCTGCCCTTTGCTCTCCATTTTCCACCCTGGCCACTTCTGTCATTCGGGTCTTTCTCTCTAGGCAAGCCTTGCTCTGCGTCTTTATTCCCTTTGCTCTCGCTTTTCCATCCTCACCATTTCTTTGACTGGGATGTTTCTGCCTATGCAAGCTTTTCTCCATAATGCTCTTGCTTTGGGATTTCCCACCTTTGCTTTTCCACCCTGGCCATTTCTGTGACTTGGATCTTTCTCTCTAGGCAAGCCAGCTTGCCTTTCTCCATGATAATGTTCCTGCTCTGGATCTTCCTACCCTTGCTTTGGCTTTTCCACCCTCACCACTTCCATGTCTTGCTTTCACTTTTCTACCCTCGCCATTTCTCAGACGGCATGGTTGAGTTCTTGGCTAAACTTGGTTGTGTGACAAGGAGTTTGGGAAAACGTCCCTCGTGGTAGGGGAGAAGGCTTTCATTTTGTCCTCTTTAGAGAAGAGGGCTTTGCATTGGTTTTGATAATGTACTTTTCTTTTGGATCTGACGATGTGCATGCAGCCCTTTCCTGTATTAAGGCTAACACAGGTTTTCCTCCCCTGATTTTGTCTGCACTAAGCCATCTAGTGCCCCACTTACTCACTCGGAGTGAACTTGTATTCCTGGCAACAAGCAAGATGGAACTTAGTACCATTTAGGACCTGAGGGTTTATGCAGCCCATAGACATGCCTGTCTGCACTCTAACTTTTGCATTTATGAGCTTTGTGTACTTTTCTTTCTGATCTCATGGGAAGCTAAAGTCCCCTCCCCATGTTAAGGCTAACAATGTTTCCACCCCTGGTTATATCAGCACTGCCTGCTTCACTCACTCAGAGATAACTTGCACGCCCACTAATAAAGTGGGACTCAGCTGGTGCCTACTTTGTTAGGGTCCTTTCAGGAGCTGAGGGTTTATACAGCCTGTCCATAGGCATGTACGTGAAGAGATCTGGGTTACCTTGAGGCATCTCTTATGCATCTATCCCCACTATGTCTCTCCCACATGGGGCACAATGAGGATCCTAGGTTTAACAGACCCCGGTTTCTCCCTTTGCCCCTTGGCTATGTGGTCTGGGTGGTCACCTGGGGAGACCCAGCTCTGACAGACCCTGGTTTGTCGCTTTCTCTCCTTGGCCACATGGTCCGGGTTCTTCGGTCATGTGGTCCTCCTGGTCATCACTTGGGGAGACCCAGTTCTGATGTACCCTAGTTGCTCCCTTCCCCCACCTTTTTCCTCCAAACTGAGACAAGTTTGAACCAATGTTTGATCTTATTCTGCACAACTGCCAGGCCACACAGTACAAGCTGGACAATGGAGAACACTGGCCACCACATGGGATGCTAAATCATTCCACCATCTTAAAATTAGACTTCTTTTGCAAGAGGGAAGGAGAATGGGCTGCAATACTGTATGTATAAGCTTTCCTTTATTTGCAGGAAAATCCTCAGTTGTGCAAGGTTTATACAGAGCCAAGTAAGACTATGGTGTTGAGAGATCCTCCTCAGGTTTCCACCTCTTCTGAGCTGCCCCCATACTTAGGTAGGCCTGAAGGGGACCCTACAAAGGAAAGGTGGTGCCGTCTCTACCTCCACCAGGAGGAACTACAACTCCACTCCTGCCTTTGGTGAAAACAGCAGGAGAGTTTGGACCTACCCTGGTCCATAAGCCCTTTTTGTTTAGTAGAGTTAAAATAAATAAAATAGGATCTGGGAAACTACACCGATCACCCTAATAAGTATGTAGAGACATTCCCGCATTTGTATCTAGCCTATGACTTGACTTGGAAAGATGTCCATATTATTCTAAACCAGACTTTAAATAATTTTGAGAAATCCAGAGTGTTAATGGAGTCACAAAAGTTTGCCACCAGATTATACCATGCAGATCCTAGATATCCAGTGGGTGAAACTGCAAAAATGATTGACCCAGAGTGGAATAATAGTTCCTCAGAACAGAAGTGGGAGAGAGAACGTTTTCTAGCATGCATCCAGGCTGGCCTCAGGGCCTCCAGGCAAAAGGTGGTCAATTATTCCAACGTTGCCGCCATAGCCCAGGGGCCTGAGGAAAATCCCATAGTCTTCCAGGATTGGTGCTGGGAGGCATTAGAGAAACACATGACTCTTGATCTTGACTCCCATGAGGGACTGAGAATATTAAAAGACAAATTCTTGGCCCAATCAGCACCAGATATTAGGAAAAAGCTTCCTAATACCATGGAACCAAGGAACCACTTTGGTTAGACACTTGGGAGTCACATGATCTGAGCCCTTAACTATGTATATGGGTTCTAGGTCACTTTCCGGATTTTATGGTACCCATGTTACTTGGCCCATGGGCTAGAGATTCCTCTGCATTCTTTTTCAGCTGGCGTGCCAAATTTTTTCCTGAAGGTCCTGGAGAGAGTCATGCCCATAGGTCATACCTTAACATTCCTTTCTGCTGATGTCACGTTTTCAGACAGAGCCTTGCTTACTTACCCAATTATAAATTAATCTCTAAAATTACCAATGACCTGTAAGCACCCACTTTAAAATACCCCACCTTTTTTATCCAAACCAGTGTATAAACTACATGTATTGATTTGTGATTTTGCATATAACTTCTGCTGTTCTAACATGTACCCCTGTTTTTAAACACTTACTTGTAAGCCATCAGGGAGTTCAGATCTTAAATGCCTTTTTTTCTCTCACTGCAAATCTCAGTGTTTGGTGTTTGACTTTGCTGTACCCAGTAAGCAGGCCCAAGTTTGGTTTACTAAAAGGTGTAGTTACTGTGTATCCACAAATAATTACCGTAAACTCCTGGATAAAATGTTGCCAAAGTCTGGGCAATCTCCACCAACTACCTGAACTAGTCTACTAATTACAAATTAAATATGTTAAATGGCTACAGCTGGTGATATGCAGAAAATATTCTTCATTTTTTTTAATTAGTTTAAAACTTTTTCTAAGACAAATATCCCAAATTGCAACTAATTAATTATAATGTTAAGGAGAAAAATTCACTCAGACATATAATATATAATATCTTAATAATACTTATATTATTAAGCCTTAAGTCATCTCACCTGGGGTAGGCAGAATTTTGGCTTCATAGCCTTTAATACCTGGTATAATGCCTATAAATATGTTACGTTACAGGCAAAAGGGACTTTGAAGATATAATTAAGTTTACTAATCGGTTGACATTAAGATGAGGCTATTATCCTGGATTATAGAGGTGGGCCTAATATAATCACATGCATTCTTAAAGTATGTAACTTTGTAATTTGTTTTGTCTAGTTGTAATACAACTTATCAACATCTTTTCTTAGAAACTGCTTAAGGATTTGATGCTAGTCCTGAAAGTTTTTTTCCTCACTTCACTGTAACACAAAAGTTGATAATTAATTAGTAAATATTGGCACATAAATGCTAATTATTAATTTATTCATACAATCAAGTAACAGTTTTTGTCATTTTTGAAATGCCGGTTTACTGTGCTATTTTTAAATTCTAGTAAACATTTTTTTTTTAATTTATCAGTTAGAAATGAAAAAAATTCTCTGATTTCAAATCTTACATAAGAATAAAATAAAAATATTCATTTTACTGTTTAATAAATCTACAAGTTATTTCAATTACAAAATAATTTTGATAAGTAAAAGATTACATTTTATGAATTCTTTGCTTTGGTGTCATAGAAAATGTATATACTAAATCAGTTGCAATGTAATTTTAAACATCCTCCCTCAGGCTATTACATGTTATTTAGAACAAATTAAACAACCTTTTTCTCTCACTTTCAATCGCATGAAAATTCTACTTTTATGAAATGTTTTAGAAAGAGTTTACATTTTTCAACATAAATTTTTAATATTACTACTAATTTGAGAAGACAAGAGAGGGAAAAATATATCACTAACTTACATAAATTTTCTCAGTTAACCTAAAAGCAATCCTCTCCAATATGTGCCATTAGTCTCATTTTAAGAAATGAATATTCTGGAGCTTAGAATATTTAGGTAGCTCTTTTAAATTACATCACTGGAAAGATTAGGAGGTAGGATTTATAAATTACAGTATGTTTGATTCCAAAGTCCCTGCTGTTTGTAACAAAATAAAATACCTCCAAAGTCTCTAGGTTGCCACCAAATTTACTAACTTGTTATTTATTCCAAGACCCACATCTCTTTACCCTTTCGAATGTAGAATTTTAGGGTTTTAGACCATAAATTCTCACTTACTAGTTTTGGAGCCTGTGTATCACACTTATCATATATTAAATGATAAATTGGTTAGATTATTTAAGAATGAGCATATAAGAAGATTCAAACCATTGTATAATTTGAACGTAGGGGGAAGTTTCTGCTTTAGGACTGACGAATAACTAAGAATGATCAAAGACCTTTCTGCTCTATGAAACAATCCATGTGCTTTAGTTTTTCTAGGAGATAAGAAAAATCTATTCTCCCACCCTCTACCATTACCACCTTAAAGAAAGAAGTCAACAGAGAGGGAGACTGGTCTGGAATCTCAAGCAAAGGGAGGGATAAAGTATCTATCCTTGAGGCTAGAGCACTATAGCAGCTTATAGATCCTAGGGACAAGGCATGCTGTTATATTTGAGTTTCTTTTTTTTTTTTTTTGAGACAGAATCTCACTCTGTTGCGCAGGCTAGAGTGCTGTCAGCCTAGCTCACAGCAGCCTCAAACTCCTGGGCTCAAGCGATCCTCCTGCCTCAGCCTCCCGAGTAGCTGGGACTACAGGCATGGGCAGCCACGCCCAGCTAATTTTTTCTATATATTTTTAGTTGTCCAGCTAATTTCTTTCTATTTTTTAGTAGAGACAGAGTCTCACTCTTACTCAGGCTGGTCTTGAACTACTGAGCTCAAATGATCCGCACCCCCTCGGGCTCCCAGAGTGCTAGGATTACAGGTGTGAGCCACCGCACCCAGCCTATATTTGAGTTTCTCCTAGAAATAGAATAAGAATTAAATAATATAAAAATTTTAAATGGTATACACTGTATTAGTAATTTAAGAATAAAAACTATGATAGTCTTAATAGTCAATGAAAAGTTATTTTATGAAATTCAACAACCATTTATGATTTTTAAAAATATTCTTATTAAAAGTGCAATACAGTAGTTCAATGAAAGGCAATCATTCCTTGAACAAAATGAAGTGTAAATAACTTACAAAAAATAGTTGTTAGGTTTAAAGAATTCACCCTCCCCAAACTTCCATCCAAACCTCCTACAGAACCCACCCCTCTCCCCTGCCTAGTGGTGTATTAGGCACATAGCCTTTGCCAGACCCCTAGGGAGATACAGCAATGAAATGCAAAAGGGGAACTTACTTTCCCTATCCCTCCTGATAAGAACAAATGCTTATCCCTCCCAGTTGTTCCCTAGGGAGATAAAGCAATGGAATGCAAGAGGGGAACTTACTTTCCTTTTCCTTCCCAGTTGTTTGAAAAGAATTTATTTACTCCTCCTAGAAAAACCCTCTATAAAACCCAAGGCTCTCCCGTTTTCTCTCGTGGACACCTTTTTCAGCTTCCACCAATCTGCACCCCGATGCTCAAAATAAACATTTTGCTACACATGAGGTTTCGCGTGTGTCTCTCTCCCGGCTCTGGACCTAATAATAATGTTTAAAATAAATGAATAATGAAGAGATTAAACAAATACATAAAAATAATAATTTTTAAAAGAACATAAGCCATATTTTTAAAACTGCATAAGCAACAGGAGCAAAGTGTATAGAACTCTATCTAGAAAATCCTTATTTTCCCCCATTTTGAGAAGTTTGTCTATTATGGCAGGCTTGGTGCCTGGCTGGGTACTGCTCCTAGGGCACAAAGAAACTAGCAACGATTTTACCAGCTGAAAGTTCGGGACTGACATATCAAATTGGAGACTGGCGGAATTTCAAATGCACAAATTCAAGATATTTGCCATATTTTAACACCATGTCAGGCTAAGTCAAAACTTCTAGAAAGCACTGTAAATGTTTTCACTCTCTCAATGTTGTGACCTGCCAATGTCAAAATGAGAAATACATGGAGGTTCATATAATAGAAATAAGGGCAAAGAGGTAGACTTATTCTTTTAAAAACTGCAATCCAGGTTGAATTCAGCTCTGTGATTGGCTCCATTCTATCTGCTTAACAAAGATATTATTTTTGGTAGAAGATGTTATCTTGAATCACAAGATTTTCGTGAACATAAAGGAAATTATTCAATTAAAAACTTGTTATGAAAATAAAACTATAGAAGAGAATGAATAGACAACAAAGGCATATACATAAGTAACTCAAACATTGAAATTAGCATGTAAGATCATTGAAATGCTTATGATGATTTTAGTCAAGAAAATATAGACAAATCATGTAGAAAATAAAAATGGAGAATTTCAATGAAAAGTCTGAATAAAAATAGTATCAGATGGAAATTCTAGAACTCAAAAGAACAATATCTACATTTAAAATTCAATAACCATGTTGTTTAGCAGCAGATTGAGCACAGCATTAGTAAAATGGATACCAGGACATTAGAAATGTCCAAACTAAATCAAATATTGCCTTTAACATGAGGGAGAAGCAAGAAATATGGTGATCAGCTCCCTATGTTGACTGTAATCAAACAGAACATTGTAACTTGAAAAATAAAGTAAAAGTTTAAATTTCCTAAAAAGGGAAGTAGAATTATCTGTGGATTATGTCATTGGCAATAGAACACCAAAGAATCCACAAAAAGAATTTATTTAGAATAACAAGAAAGTTTTAAAAGTCAATATAATAATAATGCACAATTAACAATCAAAAATATAAGACACACATTAAACCTTTTTCTCCTTATTAAGCAATATACTTAATAAATCTTATAAAAATTTTAAAGTTTCATCACTAGGCATTTAAATGATTTTTCTAAAAGAGGTTAAAAAAGTCCTAAATCATTGGAAAGATATGTATTATGAATAGGAAGAGTTAACTTTCTAAGAATTAGCAGTTTTCCACAATTATTGTATTGATACAATCCAATTTCAATGGAATTGAAGAATTTTTATGGGCCCTAAAATGCTGATTTCAGACATTTTTTTAATGATGAGCAATGATTCAAATAGCCATTTTTTTCATGTTTTTCAGGTTTTATTATACTATGATGAACGTAAAGCTGGACTTGATTTTAAATCAAAAATAGCATTTGACATATGGATACTCTATATTTCAAAATAGTTGAGGGGAAAGGAGTATATTGGTATCGACGCTGCGGTTTTGAAGCTTTAAATTATATATTTGAATTTATAGTTTAACCTTATTTTGACCACATCTTCTAAATCTGATTGCATTCATGATGAAGAACCAAAATTGGGATATTACAAATGTTTGTGGTGGTAGTTTACTTAATTAAATTCTTCAAAAACACTGATTTGTGTTTCTGTAAACTTTTAGACCCATTTTTAAAATTCAGTTGACATATTTTTTCTTCCAGTAACAATATATTACTTTTAAGATTACAATGTTACCTTGAGAAAATAATGTAGTCTATCTAGACTGCAAATATATTAGTATTTCATGTTTGGGGTGATTATATTTAAAGGCAGGTCACTTTAATATTTAACCTAGTATAATTCATCTCTCAAATATTGTCTATAGTCAGTAGTAAAGACAGGAAATAAATGGGGTCAAATTGAAAATCATGGGAAATCTAATTGAGATCTTTTCCTTGAGCCAATACCAAATTAATGTTCTCTCAACCTTTTGCAATTAGAATATAATATTCTGTGGAGCAGTGCAATTAAACAGCAAAGCAGATGGTAACAGAGGGGATAAAAATTAATCCATAACCACTTGTTGAGTTATGGGCTGCAGTTTCAATTTTGTATTATTGTACAATACATAATACACTAATGGAAATACTACAGTTCTCCTCAAGGTCGAACAAGGATTTAAAGTATGTTATCTTACTTATAAAATTTAGTGCAATTTAAGAAATATCATACTGAATGTTTATAAATGATATCTCATGTAGCCGTATAGTCATCATCACAGGCTATCCAAAGGGCATATCTGAGTAATTCATTTGTGCTTTAGACTTTTAAATAAATACTCATTAGATTACAACAAGATTTCTCCCTCTTGGCAATATTGACATTTTGAGTCAGAGAATACTTTGTTGTGAGAGCTACTCTGTGCTTGGTAAGGCTGTTCATATGCCATGCACAGCTCCCACCTCATGGTGTTGACAGTCAAATCGTCTCCAGACATTAACAAATGTCCCACAGTGGGCAAAATTTCCCCCAACTGGGAATCACTCACCTATTGCATGAATTGAAATTATTAACCATAATGCAAAGGCCTGTAGTGAGTTTAATTTATTTATTATCATTCCTTTTCCTAGACTTTTGCTGGAAGAACACTAATCCTTGTCTATTTTTCTGTATTCACCCTGTGGTTTCCAAACTCTGTGTGTTTGCTTCTGCTCTCCCTTCTACCTGATCCATCTTTGTGACCCCTTCACCTAGCAATGGGATGAGCATTTTTTAGAACTTGACTCAAAAATAACCCCTCAACGGAAGTTTTTCCTAATGCACCAAAGATGGGTTAAGTTCTTTGCTTTGAGGATTATTTACTTCCCTGAGTGTATCTCTGACTTTGCACTTATCATATTGCAGGAAAGGCTTAGCAGAATAAGAAGTCACCAAGGTCATTTAACACAAGCATATAGCTCTGCAAACAAATTCTGTCTGTTATTCAATGAAAGAATTGTGAAAGTAAAGCAGAAAGATGCTTTGCCAGAAATACTCATTTCGGTGCTAATTGTCTATCATCTATCTGCTGTCTATTATCTGTCTGCCCATCTATATATCCATCCATCCACCTGTCCATCCCCTTATCTATTCATCTATGTATGTTTTTTGAGTGTAATTTCTACCAGTCAAAAAAATTTAAATTTCCTAGAATTTAAAAACACACTTCGTTTTTCTAATTAGTTAATTACTATAAATATTGGCAAAATAGAAATTAGCCAATTGTATCTACTTAAATATGAAATTATATATTATTAATATGTAACATGTATAAAATCTATTTTTTATTTAATTAAATGAACCAATTTATCAAATTCATCAATTATAATTGATTTAATAAATTATAATTAGCTGATTAAAATTAATAATATAAAACAATTTAGTATATTTTTTAAAACCTTGAAAACTATGAAATTATCTTTTGAAAAGTATTAATTGATGGTTCTGATGATAACACATATTTTCCCATATGGATCATGAGCACTAATCAATATTGAATATTACTTACAAAGCAATAAAATATTTCTGTTAAATTTTGAAGTTAGTATATGTGTTAAATCAGTTGGACTGACCATCTGGTAGAATTATCCTTTGATAAATTAATTTCCAACAAGTTGGTTTCTGGAATGAGCTTGAAGCAAATTTGGCTAGACCAGAACAAAAAGGAATGTTGAAAACAACTTACAATTAATTTTTGTGTGAACACAGGGTGCCTGTTTCTGGCAAAGAGTGAGAGGGTTTTCATGCTGGGATGGAACTTAACTTTATGACAGTTGCTCTGGATACAAAATCATAACATTCATAAATATAGCTGTACATACAAGTATTATATATGTATTTGCGTATTTGAGTAGAGAAGTAGAGAACAAAGACAAACTGAGGGAGAAAGAAGAAGAAAGCAAGAAGGTAAAGAATGGAATAGGTTGCATAATAATAGAGAATACGTAAGTTCTAAATAAAGGTAAATTAAATAAGGGAATGGCATTTGCTATTTTGTTTCCATTTTTGAAGATATGCCACTTGTCTTTGGATCAACACATTGTAGTTTTGGTAGTATTTTGCAAAAGAATGAAGCTATCATTTTATTAATTCCATCTATCTTCATGAGAAAGATAATTAGGTAGTACAATAGTGTTAAAGACTTCAAACATTAAGATTTTTATTCTGAAAACAATACAAATATGTACATACATACACACAGAAGAGATAAAAACATAAAATTTTATTCTATACGAATATCAGTCTGAATAAAGATCTTCAATAAAAGAAAAGGAAATAAAAATATAATACCAAAGAAGTTAATTGTCATAAAGTTAAGTTCCATCCCAGCATGAAAACCCTCTCACTCTTTGCCAGAAACAGGCACCCTGTGTTCACACAAAAATTAATTGTAAGTTGTTTTCAACATTCCTTTTTGTTCTGGTCTAGCCAAATTTGCTTCAAGCTCATTCCAGAAACCAACTTGTTGGAAATTAATTAAAATTCAATTCTAAATTTGAATGGAAATGTCATTAGGTAGTGAGGGACTTCTGGCTATCCTAGGTATACAGGCAGATGCCTCACCTTGGTGCTGCCCCACCCTGATCCTGCCCTGAGCAACTGCCACACCTGGGAGAAGGAGGGCACCCTGCCAAAGTGTAAAGAAATGCAGGGAATTCCCCAGCCCACAGGTCAGACAGTCCAACCATATTAGGGTCTGGAAAATGATCTAGAGCACCTAACCATAATTATCATGGCATTAACTGTCCATGAAAGTGGTTCAATGGTGACTTTTTGAACCACAAGGATGGCCCAATTCAGTAATAAAACCAGATCCCCAGACCATAACCAGATCCTTTTTTTACAACAGAGGGACTGTTCATCATCTGTGGTGAACGTGTTTTGTTCTTGCTCTATAAACCTATCTTGTTCTTCCTCAAGAAACCTCATTTCATGCTTACCTTGCTATTGGTATGTCTGGTCATTCTTCCACCAAGAGCACACCAATAACTGAGAACAAAATTGTCAACCCGACAGTACTATGAACTCGTTATGTATTTTTAAAAAATAACATTTCCTACCTCTGTCAACATAAAACATTTACAAAAATGACTGAATTTAAGCACTTTGAGGAACTCTTTTTGTTGTCTATTACTGTGCTAAGATGAAACAAAACAAAAATCTTTAGCAATTCAGCATTAAATTGCTCACAGTTCTGGAGGTAATGAATTTAGGAAGGGATCAGCAGGAATGGCTAATCTTGGCTCCCACAGCATTGGCTGGTGGCTTGGTGGAAGGAAGCCAGAGGATCTAAGGTGGCTTCACTCTGGTATCTCATCTAGAATGGTTCAAATGGCTAGGGGGCTGCCTGGGATGTCTAGGCCTCTTTCTTTTCATGGCCATTTTAAATATCTGGACCCTTATTCATCTCAAGATCTTCCTCTCCTCATGGAGTCTTATCTTTCAGGTCTTATCTCATCAGACAGACAGCATGAAATTCATTAGGAGGTTACTTGCCTCCCAGAAAGCAAACAATGGCAGCTACAAAGCCTCTTAAGACCTGGGCCTAGACGTCACAGTGTCACTTCCATCACATGATATAGTTAAAACAAATCCCAAGCAAGGCCTTCCTATACACTGTGGCTGAAGAAACAAACTCCACATCTTGAAGGGAAGAGTCATAAATATCATTACAAAAAGGCATACATCATGACCGAAGATATTATTTCCTTTACCTTTGGAAGCATTTTACCACAACTGCCACATGGCAATGAGCATGTTAGATACCATTTCCCATTATAAGAAACCAGGGCTGTTGAATAAATAAATAAATAAACAAATAAATAAAAAGATAGGTGACAAAAAAAGAGAGAGTATATAGACAACACATAAACATTATTTCAAAAGTTAATTATGAATCTTTTAAAATAATTATAATAACTAGCTTACAGGAAATTTAGAAGTCAGAGAAACATGTTAAATAACAGCATATTGATAGCGTACTAATATCAGGCTAATTTTTGTCAGAAACTAAATTTCATAATACATAGCTTTATAGCTTTGAGAAAATTGTGCAGAGATGTTAATTCTTTGTCTCTAAAAGTGAAGTAAGAAGATAGAACTTTATGAACATACACTATATGTATATAAAATATAAATTATATGAAACGCTGATTGGCATAGAAATGCTGCCCAAAAATAGGAGTTTCCTCATTTTCCTTCTTCTCCTTCTCCTAACATACCTGTTAGTCCCAGTAGCCAAATTTCTCTCAGAGTTGGCTGTTTTCCTAACAAAAATTGATCCCTGTTATTGCTTCTCATTAAAAGAATTATCAGTAATCTGGTAGGCAGATACCTCTCAAAAACAAATCATTTACTGATGTGAAATGAATGGCTTAATAATGGTCTCAGCACGATTTGAAGATTCATCAGCAAATAGGGAATAAAAAGAAAATAACTGCCACAAGCTTCTATCCTCCCATTGAACCACCTATCTACTTCTTTGCTTCTATACTGTTTCTTGCCTGGTGCATTAGTTGTACTTTCCATGTTATTTGGCAGAGACCAAAACCTCCACCAGTGTACCGGATCCCATCCCTCTCACCTTCTCCATGGCACTGCCCCCACAACTCTTTCTACTCACCCCTGAGTCATTTTGTGTCCTCCCCACTTTCTACTGGAGTTTTAGCCATCAATAGGAAAATATTCAGATAATCGTTCTACCTTAAAAATAAAACATTTTAAATACTACTTTCAACTGCACATTATGGTCCATTTCACTTTTTCCCTTTATATTGAAACTCCTCGGTTTTGTCATAAACTTCTCAAGACTTGTTTATAGTCATTGTGTCCGTATTAGTCTACCTTCTCCTTTCCTATATCACTTCATCTCATGTTATACTCTCCTGCTCACTCCTTGAAGTTCCTTGAAATAACACTCATACCCTCAAACACAAGGCTTTTGTACTTGTAGTTCCCTTTGCCAGGAAGGCACTTCTCTTGGACATTTACCTGGCTTGCTCCCACACTTCCTCCTGATGTTTAGTCCCATGTCAACTTTCTACTGCACTCTGCCATAACCACTTTAATTAAAAGAGCAAACTCAACTTTATGATCTTACATATGCCCTTTCCTTACTTTTTTTTGCAAAGCTCTCATCACTTTCTAGCTTGATATATATTTATGCTTGTGTGTGTGTATACTTAATTTGTATACTGTTACCATCCATTCACTAGCATAAAGGATCCATGAACACTGTAACTTTTACCTTTCATTCACTGTTCTAGCATCATTATCTAAGAGACTGTCACTAAATATTTGTTGATACAAATGGCAGCTCACAGAGCTGAGCATCAAAATCTTATCTTTGTAGCTACAACTCTATTTGGTCTCACAGTACATGTTGCTTTTAGGATGCATCTTTCACTGCTTACATGTCAAAATTTACATGTAGGTAGTTCAGAAAAAAATTAAAACTACTTCTTATATTTTTCTTTAAAGTCATAAACTATCTGTGAATATAATTTTTTTTGTATCTCACAATTATTCAAGATATAAATGAAAGCTTAACTTTTGCAATATCATCAAAGAGCTGTAGCTGATTCACTTTCTTCCCCTCACCAAATCATTTATTACAATATCTCTCCATGCCTCACTTTTCTATAGCTTTGTATGAATAAAAGCATATCAGAGATGTTTATGCTGGGTAGTGGCTTAAAGGTTTGCATTTATTATTTTCCATATTCTTATTTATTCTATTTTTAACTGACATAAAATTGTATGTATTTATAATGTACAATATAATGTTTTAAAAAACATTTCTAATCATGTTGAAAAAAAGGAGCTGTAGAGAAAATAAACCCCACAAGCATTATATAACAATAAAGGGAAAGGAAAGTAAATCTATCATGCTCGACTTCTACTTTTCACTTTTCAGCACTGTTATATTTACAAATCTTGATTTTTTAAAAAATATAATTATCTAATATAGGTCAAAGGTATCATTTTATGGTTACAAAATATATGGAAATGATGTTGAGAACTTGAAACATAATTTTATAAATTGCTAGTCTATCCCAGAGGTTGATTATTGCTTTAGTATTTCAAGAACATTTTATTAAATTTATAAATATATATATATATAAAATGTATAAGCATCTGATGACTTTTAAGATATTGTAAATGTATACATAAAGAGATGCTGTAAATTGTTGTTAAATTACTATTAAACATTTCCCTCAGATATAAATAAGGTATTTATTATAATCAAAAATGGGCAGCTATTTGCCCATAATAATCTATTTATTTGATGTTGACTAGATGTTTCCATGTCAACTGCATTCAATAATGAGGATTAGTCACCATATGGTTTGTAGAACCATCTGTGTACTCCAAGGGCTAGCATATTAAGGTGAATGGAAACTTGTTTTGTGAAAGGTTAAAAATGACTGAAATATATGTATTATATAATTTATCAACTGAATATCACAAAATATATTTTCCTAGCTGTTCATAATAAATCTTCTTGGATAGAAATAAAGAATGCCATTTTACTCAAGGTAATAAACACCAAAATGCACTGAAGAGACATTTTTTAAAAGAAGGAAACAACAAAAAATACTTTAGTAATTAAAGCACCTTACCACAATATTCACTAGATATTTTAAGGTACACAGTTCATTAAATACTTTCTAATACTTAAGGTAACCGTATGTAATATTTTTCTAGCTTGAGAATTTTCAACCATCTGTAGGAAAGAAATCACAGTATGTTTTAAGTGGTGAAACTTCTAATTCATCGTAAATTGCATTCCTTTAATCCATTGAGAATTAAGGCCACTACTGTGAGTGTGACTCTTCGTTCCATGGAATTCTTGCCCAGGAAGATAAGTTTATAAACAGTATCTTTCTGATTACTTAGGAAATTTTTTAAATTTAATGTATTGAATCAAATAGTTTGCTCACTTGGGTAAATACCTCCTTTCTCAGGACAATAACTTCTTCATCTAGACAATCAGTTCACTTACCAATTTCAATTATCGAGATATAATTTAAGATCCTTGCCTTTCTATGACCACCAGTCCTAATACTATATGGCAAAATTTGCTCAATCTCATGTAGATATTCGTATGAAAGCACCTAACTTAAAATGTCTTTAATACGACCCTTCTCCAAGCCTATGACTATGAACCCGTGACTTTCCTTTCTGAGACATTGCTAACTCTCTGCCAAGGTAGTGCTCTTTCCCAGCAGTAGGCTTCATAAGCTTAGCTTTATTTAACCAAGTGTCATTTGAAGGAGTAGGCAGTCATCAAACCCAGAAGCCTCGAGTACAGATGGTCCTTGACTTAACAATTTGACTTACATTTTGAGTGTACAATGTGTTTATTAGGGTTATTAAATGCATCTTTGACTCACAATGTTTTCAACAGGCTTATCCCCTATGAAAAGAAAGACAAGGAGCATCTGTATATCCAATTGCAAGCCCTTCTCTGCTGAGGTTCAAGAACCTTTACTTAAAAGCAGCCTGGTCCTCTGAGACCTCTGTGTCATTCTTCTTAGGAGTCCTTCAGCTGCAAGAATGAGATAAATCTTTCCATGGTTTGTCTTCTAATTCCACTTCTCTGTGCTCCAAATTTTGAGTTTCTTTTGATTTATAAGGATTAAGAATATGTTTCAGTGTTTCTTCAGTTAACTCATCTGATTTGAAAACTTTTATCTTTGATGTTAATCTACCTTGTTGGTAACATCACTATTCTTTTTCTCTCCGATTGTCCTCATTTACTTTTTTTGTGTGTGTCTGTAAGCAAATATTTATAGATAAGATAATACACATAGCATGATAACGTCAGAAGAACCCATCCGATTGGCCACCTTATAAGACAAACTTTGCCTTGGGTCACCTATCAAAAACTTACGAGGGTTTTCCTCAGATCTGTCTTATAGTATATGTAGAAATAAGGCACTGGGAAAGACCTCTTTACCAAAATTTTTCTCTTTCAAGAATAGCAGATTTATTGTTGCTTGAGGGAATGATCAACAAGGTGCACAAAGAATGTGTCAGACCAACTGTTGACAAACTCAGTCTAATAATACCCATTCACGGACAGATTCCTGTTTTCTTCTCTTAACTTATGCTCTACCCATTTTATATACCTATTTCTTTTTCTTTCTGGCTATTCAGAAAAATACTGCAAATATATGTTCGAGTTAAGCACTTGTCTTTTTCAGAGTGGAAAAATACTGTCATAGACTTTTTAATGATTAGACAAGATATATAGGCGTGTAGAGATTATTTTGAATAGTTCCATTAATATATAATCTAAGGCTCTATAATATTTATCAATTTGTTCATAGGTTAGTAGGGCCCTGAGATTAAAAAAATAAATAAATAAACTTACATGGAAAAATCGTAATGAGTAAACCCTGATAGAAAAGCCCTGAGAATGACTTTAAAGGTCATGAATTTCAGAGACATGATCTTTTGGAGGGCATTCCAAATTCTTTCCTGTGAAAACAGATGGGATTTTAATTCAGTTTTTAAAGTAGTAAAAGTATGAATCCACTGGAGAGTTAGAGGATAAACTCTTTAATGTCTTTCTAGAGCTTTGAAATAGATCCTTAGCAAATGATGCCAGCTATCTCTTAACTTTTTAAAAAATAGACTAAGCTATAAGATCTAGCATGCAAACAAAAACTGTAATAAGAATTATTCCCCTTGTTAAGTCTCCAAATCCTTGCTGAACATTTTGAAAAAGCTTTAGAACAAAGGGAGTATAATCCCAGAATAAACTGATGACCCACATAAAACGGTTAGATTCTTACACTCAAGTTATCAAACATCAGTGGAGAGATCCACTTGATGAGGCTATCCTCAGATATTATAAGCAGAGAGTATATTGGAAAAATAATAGACTTTCACTAGCTAAGATTCTGAAGGAAAATAATATAGTAGATGATCAATGAACATCTGAGGGAGAATCAGTTACTCGACTTTCTTTTTTACTCAAACTGAGAAGGATAAATTTATCTAAATATAAAAAGTCAACTGTGATGGTTAACTTTATATGTCGACTTAACTGGGCCACCAGGTGCCACATACTTGGTTCAGCAATATTTCTGGGTGCTTCTGTGAGAGTGGTTCTGGATAAGATTAACATTTCAATGGATAGTCCAAATAAAGCAGATTGCCCTCTCCAATGTGGGTGGGTCTTATCTAATCCCTTGAAGTCTTGAATATAACGAAAGACTTGAATTGGAAAGAATTCTTGCTCTCTGCCTGACTGTCTTCAAGTTAGGACATTGGTCCTCTCCTGCTTTCAGTCTCATATTCAGATTCAAACCATTGGCTCTCCTGGTGCTCAGGTCTGTGGACTTACTTTGTAACTATATAATCAGCTCTCAGGGCTCCTAAGTTTGCCAACTGCATATTTAGGGGCTTTTTAGTCCTGTAATTGCATGTTCCAAACCCTTAAAGTAAATATTTTCCCATTTCTATATCTACATATCTAAATATCTAGCTATAATCTTTCAATCTATCTGTCTATAATACATGGTTCCCCTAGAAAACACAGAGTGATAAACAGATTTTTAAATTTAATTAAGTGTATAATTTCTAGGAAAACTGCAATATTATCCTTAAACTATAGAACAATATACAATACTTAGTAAATGAGTATCTTTAGTAACCCTCAGACACTATCATATCCCATAGATGTCACTATTAAATATTTAAACAAGACATATTATTTCATTTTTGTTATAACATGTCCACTAAATTATAGGGAATAATATATGGAAAATTATAATTAGCAAGACAAAATGTTCCTCTGATATTCTTCCTTAGGATACTAAGAATTATATAATCAGCTCATAGCTAACTGGAATATTGTCTTTGACATACCTGTATCTATGTGTCTGACTCAAGCCCTGAATAGATCTCTAGGTTAACACTACTTGAATGTCATAAATTATTGTGATATAGGCAAAAATAGAGACGTTGAACCCATCAAGGTTCAGATAGATCCATTTAATTTCTACCCAAACTTAAGCAATTCCCTCTAAAACCTAAAACCAAAGAAGATTTTAAAAAGCTAAGCTGAAATCCACAGAAGAAAGTATTCATTATAACTTATACCAGTCTTTGTAATCCTAGTCTCCCGATCAAGATATCCAATAGATGTGGATATAGAAATATTCAGAAGTGATAAATTACCATCACTGTCTCCCTATATACAAACGCAAATACTCTTTAACTCTGGTGTCCCCTTTGTCTACCTGTTTTACAGCCACACATGCATGTTCTGCTTCCTTATTGTCACTAAATCAAAATAGCCAATATCTGTTTTCCTTTTACTGTGAAGGTCCACAATATTCCATCTCAGTTACGTATCATGAGTTTAGAGAAGCATCATCCTATTTTTTAGAAGCCCTTAACTAGGACTTAAATGACCTTAAATTTTCTTATAATTTTTCTTTTAATACATGGGCAATCTTACGCTGAATTCCAATAATAGTCATGCTCTAAGATTGATTCCATCTGTCTGCTTACATCTTTAAGGACATATGTCCAATAAAAAATTATGATTCTGTTGAAACAAAGTAAATTATTTAGGACATGTTTCATACCAATGGTGTAATTTCTTTACTTTTGGTATGAAATAATCTGTTTAAAATTTTCCAGGTAACTTATTAACACAGAGCACTAATAAATTTAGGATTAATTAAAAGAATTAATAAATACTTATTAAGAATTAAAATCAACATTTAAAAGTGTCCTCAAAGAACTAAAGGAAGTCATGTCTGAAGAATTGAAATATGAGAATGATTTCCATTAAACAGAGAATATCAAATATCAAGAAAACATATATTAAGATCATTAAATATGAAATGTCTGATTTCAAATCAAAAGTGTAGTTTATTATATGTCAAACAAGAAGCAGTACAATTAATCAAAGTATGCGCCTAAACTATCAACACAGTTTTGCCATCTTAATGGTAGTGAAACTTGGAGAGCGCGTGGCAATAAAATTACTAGAGGCGCTTTCCACAGCTTGTTGAGAATTGAATACTTTTCCTTGCAAGAAGTGGTTCAAAGTCTGGAAAAAGGGGTAGTCAGTTGTTGCAAGGTCTGGTGAATACGGTGGATGACAGAGTTTCCAAGTCCAGCCTCCATAGTTTGAGCAGCGTTGTTTACGTGACATGTTGTCTTATCAAAGGATTGGCCTGTCTCTATTGACCATTCTTAGCTGCTCATTCACAAGCACCCTCATCATTTTTTCCAGTTGGTTGCAATAGACATCAGCTGTAATTGACTAACCAGATTTCTTGAAGCTGTAGTGGATAATACTAGCACTGGACCACCAAACAGACACCGTTAGCTTTTTTTGATGAATATTCGGTTTTGGACTATGTTTCAGCACTTCATCTTTATCCAACCATTGTGCCGATAGCTTGCGATTGTCAAAAAGAATCCATTTTTCATCGCATGTATCAATACAATGTAGAAATGGTTCACCTTTATATCGTGACAGCAAAGAAAGGCAAGCTTGGAAATGATTTCTCTTCTAACATTTGTTTAATTCTTGTGGTGTCCATCTATCCAGCTTCTTAACCTTGCCGGTTTGTTTCCAATGGTCCAATATTGTTAGAATAGTAACATCGAATCTTGCTGATAATTCATTCGTAGGGTGAGAGGGATTCGCTTCCACTACAGCTTTCAGCTCATCCTTATCTACCTTGGTCTCGGGTCACCCATGTGGCTCATTTTCAAGATTAAAATCACCAGAATGGAACTTCTCAAACCACCCACGTACTATGTGTTCATTAGCCACATCCTTCCCAAACACTTCATTGATATTTCTATCTGTCTGTACTGAACTTGTTCCGTGACGGAATTCATATAGAAAATAACACAAATTTTTGACTTAGCCATGGTTTCACAAAAATTGCTCTACAAAAAATGTGAAAGATAATCATAAGCCAAAACATGGATTTGAAAGACTGAGGAAGTACTTCACAATAAAAATAAAACAAAAAGTGTCAAAGTGAAATGTCAGAGATATCAACTATCAAACTTAGTACTTACAGGAGTCAGACATTTCATACTTAATAACTATTATACATTTAAAATTAAAAAAAACTAATAAACATTCTGAGATGGAAAGTACAACTAAAATCAAAAGAGAAAAGTCTTTAGATAAGCTCAAAAGCAGTTTCGAGATAGCAAAATAGTCAACAAATTTGAGTATAGCTCAATAAAGAGATTATTCAATCTGAGGAAGAGAAAGAAAAAAACAAGAATAAAGAAAAACAACAGAGCCTCAGAGACTAGTGGAGCATCGTTAAGCAAAATGTGCATAATGGCAATGTGGTTCTTATGGAAGTAATTTGAGACCTCTCGTGATATTTTCTCCTCCAAAAAGAGATTATACTCCTTTGTATCATGTCCCTGGTATAGCCATAAATCTGGGTTTACCTTAATTTCACAAATGGGATGACCTAGTCCATTATTTTTATACTTATTTAGGAGGAAGTCTTTTGAGTCCTGACCCAAAATAAAAGCGAAATTTACTGTTTCCACTCTGAGAAGGCTTGGAATTCCAACTATCTATATCCCTAGCACCTTGAAGTTGTCAGCAGTGCTAAAATTGTCAGATTCTTAGTGCCTCCTTCAGAGTATGAGAAAAGCTGCCCCTAATTCTAGGCTCAGTTCTAAATGCTTGTATTATCTCTTAAATTTTGGCCCACTTATTTGTCACTCATTTTTAATTGTCAGATGCCTATAAGCAGATATTTTCACTGAGAGGATCATTAATACAAACACACAAATAAAAAGTACTGACATTTCAAGGTGAAGTTTCGTTGTCAAGATAGGCACAGGCTAGGATGTAATCATACTATAATATAATAATATAAACTCATTTTATTGTTTATTTTACTATGCCAAAGTTGTATTGTATTATTTAAATTTGAAGAGTCTTCCAATTTCAGTATTGCAGGCTTATTAACTATGATCAATTCTCTCAGAGATAACAAAAGAAATGCTCAGATGAAAACTACATGTTAAAATTCATCAAAGAGTTCGTTATGTAAGAAAGCATTACTCAAAATCTACTAAAATGCATTTCCAGTTCACGGAAAAAGGAGAAGTAAGCCTGCTCTTTAAAGTTTCTTCTGTCTGAAGATCAAAGAGAGTCGTAAATATGTAGATAAATCTGAGGGAATTTAAATATATAATATTAACGTCATGGAGTCCTAGAATTACACAGCGAAATAATAAAAAGTATTTAAACAGAAGTTAATATTTTAAGGTATTTGTAATGCCCACAATAAAGATAAACATATCCATTAATATTAAGCTTGATAGAATGCAGAAACTATTACGTATTTTAATAGCGATTAATAAAATGAAAATTCTGTAAAAATTTTAAGTCAGTTGAGAGAAAAATGAAATCAAAATGCATATCATACTCAAAAGAATTAGGATTCTCTTTTAACCCAGCCCTGGCCCTGACTCCCAAGTTGGGCCATCCCTCCATGGAGATGGTCTCTGCAGTCAGCTTGGACTCTGATACTATAGTTCAGTTCTCATCTCTGTGGGTTCCCCTTTCATCCTATTCAGGCTCTGACTTGCTGAACTGAGCTTCTCCACTGATGTATCCTCTGTTCACCTGGCTCAAGATCCCATGCCCCAGGATCAGGAGCTCACTCCACTGCTAGCACCCATGCGTATGCTCCTTATCCTGTTTGATCTTCATCATCCACACCAGATCAACAATTCAGGAAGATTCTCTCTTAACACTTCCTGGTCTCTGACACCCCACAGCGGGCTACCAACACTGGACAAAGCAGGTTCTTCAGTGAAACATTAAGTAAGGGATATGAAGATTTCATAAGTTTTGTCAGGTTTGCAAATCTATTCTTTCCACAGATAGGATAGGATAGAATAAAATATGTAATCAGAATCATTTGCTACCTGAAAATGTTCTTTTTTAAATCTCCACATGGTGCTTAAGGTTAGAATCATGGCTTTGACTACTGTTTAAAGAAAGCAATAGGCTGCGACATTAAAGTAAATCCCTGGAGAAATTCTTGTCTTTACACCAAAAAATATTCATAATTCCCTTGAACAATTTGTTTTGTTTTAATTCATGGATCTTTAGAAGTGTATAATTTATTCTATTTTTTCCTAACTACTAGAGGACTTTAGAGTGACACCAAGTTTATAGACGATTATTTATTTTACTCTCTCTCCCTTTTTCTCTTCTTCACTTTCTGTTTCTTTCTCTTCTTCTTTCCCTTCTTTACTTTCTCTTTTTTTTCCTCTACTACTTTTAGTTTTTATACTTATGCTGCATTTAATGCTTTGTAAGTCACATTAATCATTTCTGTAAGGTGATTGTTATAACTAAATAGATGAATTAAATAAGTATAAGATATGATTTATATTAGAATCCATTTGGTTTCCTATTTGTATATTATATTAAAATTTTATTTCAAAAATTATGTAGCAACAAAAAAATACCAAAATGAAAAAAATTTTAAAAGGTAAATATATTTGGGGGCCATATATAAAATAAAAATACAAAGCTGTCGGTAAAGCCGCCAGTCCATTGAACTCTACATCTGGATACAAATGGAGAACCACATCACATTTTAATTTCTACAGAATTAGGAAATTTTGTCACATAAAGGATTAATTGCTTGAACACAATGGCTAGTATAATCTTCTTATTCTTGATATAAGGCTAAAAAATTGTATTGTTGATTGCCTCCTTGGGATATAGCTTAAATTTAAATGAAGTTATATGAGAGAAGATTTGAGTACAAATTTTACATATATATATTTTTCTCCTAAAATATATATATATATGCACCCCCCCCAAAATTCATATGTTGAAATATTGACACATTAGAATCAAGAGGTGGGATCTTTGAAAGGGTTATTAGATCATGAGGGCAGATCCCCCAAGAATTGGATTAGTGCCCTTTACGAGGCCCAAAAGCTATCCATCTCCCCTTCTACCATATGAGAAACAGTGAGAAAGCACACTCATTTTATTATAGCAGCCAAAGGACTAAGATATATGTATATTGTATTTATGTATATGTTTATTTATAGCCCTCAAATCGAGAATTGACATGTTCTACTGGCTTGTTGACAGGATCCAAGGTTACCACTCTGGGGCAAAACATCCGAGCTCATCATACAAACTTTGATTCTGGACTGAGGACCTCAGAGAGCCGAGTGGACACAACATACAGCTAAAGATAAACCGCTTCACTCAGAATAACACAGCAGACCAAAATTCTAAATTAGATCACCCCTATGATTAGCCAGTCTCCCTTTCCTGAGAGAGTTTCCAGGCCATGGCACACAGAGAGGAATACAGGAAGAACCCAACAGACTTCCTGATTTGAGGAGAGAGCTGACAGCTTACCTACACCAAGGTGGCAACAGTGGTTCACAGGTCAGAGCAATGAGGTGGAGATAGATAGCCAGAGATCTGCACAGGGTTCCTCTTGAATATTCAGCTAATACTGATCAGTGCATATGTGTGGGAAAAATACATGAAGGCAGAGAAAGAATTGCACTAAATGATTAGAGGTAACAATGCCAGTGCCCTAAACTCATGGGAACTGTACTCATCAGTCGGTTTGGAAAATTTCACAATTCACAGGCCACTGGGGTAAGTACACAGAGGGTATTTTTTCATAGTGGCAGGAAATAAATATTCCTAGACTGAGGCTCTGTTTCCACCTAACGGGTCTTATAAATACCAGGTCAATTATCCCTCCAGGATGGTCAAGAAACAAGAAACCAAGGGTAGCCTTATTTTGGAGGGCAAGCCATAGCCACCTGCATACTACATGATCTACTGTTAGTGTTTCCTCAACATCAGGGGTCTTTTAACCGATGGCTATGTTTTCAGGAAGGAGGCGTTTTAATGACTTACTTCATATAAGAAATCTAATCTAGTGACATAATAGTCCCAGAAAGTAAAGTGTTGGTTAAAATCGTTAGGACTCCCTACACCCACACCCACAGAATATACATTGGTCAACAGGTACAGGTTGACAGTGCATTTAGTGTGGTCTTCCGGCCACTTGATAGGCCATAAGTTTCACAGTTTAGTTTGAATAACTAAGCATAGTTTTTGTTTTTCCAGAACTGCCTAAGGGCAGTTAGTTCAACCTGTCCTATTGTCCATAACATCAGCCAGGTGACAATCATCCACCTGTCATCACGCGGAATAACAAGTGACAGCTACAGGCATGGAGATGAGGAAGACATCTATAGCAGTTGACAGGTGTTTTTGTGAGAGAAGGAGGAGCTGGGGACATCTCCTGTTGTTTCTGATAGGTCAGAGACATCTGGCAGAAATGATAGATCCAAGCATGAGTTAAATTCAAGAGATTAGCAATGGTGTCTAAGACCTGCATCAGTGTGTTTCCCTTTGTTAGGAAGAATTCAGAGGTGATTTCAAAAGACAGGCACTATTAATGCCCTCCATGCTCTGTAAGTTCTGCGTTTTAAGGTGACCTTCCCCAGGTACCTGAGTTGTTGCTCTCCCCCACCACCACAAAGTCACAATGAACCATTCCAGTAGCTATAAATTTATCCTTTGCCTGGTAATCTTCTTCTCACACACAGATCTTTCTTCTCAATGGTCAGATGAAAGAGGGACAAAGTAATGTTTATGGAACTTATGATGACCCGTTATCTCTCCCACTTTAACCCACTCATCTAATGGGGACTCAGCAAGGAGTGTATTTTGCAAAGGGTGATTAGCCTTATGGTATAGGACCATGTCAATCCAGTAAGAAAATGCAGGTGATTGAAGCAGAATTAAGTTTGAACCACCAAGGCTACCTTTTTCAAGACAAATTTTTAAAGAATAATTTTTGGTTCAAAGAAAAATTGAGAGGAAAATAAAGAGATTTCCCATGTGCCCTTTGTCCCCCACCAGAGTGGTACATTTGTTATAACTGATGAACCTACACCAACACAACATAATCACCCAAAGTCCCTAGTTTCCATTTGGGTTCACTTTTGGTATTATATGTCCTATGAGTCTGAATAAATGTATAATGACATGTATTTACCATTATAGTGTCATTCAGAGTATTTTTACTGCCCTAAAAAATCTCTGTGCTCTGCCAATTTATCCCTCCCCCTACCCAACCCCTGGCAATCACTTTTTACTATCTCCATATGTTTTCTTTTTCAGACTGTCATACAATTGGGATGATACAGTATGAAGCCTTTTCAGATTAGCACTAGTCCTCCTTCTAACTGTATTGATACCTGTAAGTTCTACCAAAGAGTTCAGCCTGGGTTTACATAGGGGAAAGAAGAAAGCATCATGTCCAGGAATAGTCACGATGGAATTACAAAGTTTAAAAAAAGTTTATATATCCCTTATACTTTTTGTCTTCATCATTATCGAGACTAAGAAAAGATAATTTCTTTTAGGAGATAGCACATTTAGTGACCATATTGCCTTAGTAGGGTCAAAGAAGTCAGCTATATAGAGTCAGAAATCCTTGAATGGACTTTTTTTCTTTTCTTTTTTGAAGAGATCATTCTAGCACTCAACAACATCAGTTATAAGTGGATGGTTGGGAATGTGGAAGACCCATTAAATAATTTGACATGAACCCAGTATATGGCTTCTTAGATAAAAGATGAACCATTTTCAGTTGGGAAATGATCTGAAAGGCTGAAATGAAGACAAATGACACTTTCAAGGGCTAGTATATGGTCGCCAAAGTCAGCTGATCAGACTGGTACAGCATTATCATACCCTGAAAAAGTATCATCTATTGTGATGCACCACTGCTACCCCTGTTTGCAAGACATGCCATAATGCAAGAGAACCAAAGTGAATTGTCTTCCAACAGTTATAATAGACATGATTTTTCGATGCTATTTTCTTATTGTTGTTTTGAGAAATAAAGCAAGAACTAAAGCCATATTTAACCCTTTCTTATGTTAAGCAATTCTCGTCCAAAGACACTTTCCTGTCCCCATGTGAATAATTCTTTGATAAAGCATACTTAGCTGTGTTTGTGACAAACAATACTGGAATTAGGTAAAAATTGTTTAGCTTTTTAAAAAAAAATTTTTTATTTTTAGCAATTATGGATACATATGAGTTGTATGTATTTATAGAGTACAAGTGATGTTTTGATACAGACATACAATGTGTATTAATCAAATCAGGATAATTGGGGTATCCATCACCTCCCAGCATCTATCATTTCTTTGTGTCAGGAACATTCCAGTTCCACTATTTTAGTTATTTTACAAGACTAAGAAGCAAGCAATGTAACTTATTTATCAAGGCTCACAGCTTTACTATCAATGCATATATTAGACAATTTTCTCTCTGTGCCCACCAATGCAAAGATATTATCTCATAAACTATGTTGAATCCCATATAGATCCCCATTTGGAAAAATCCTTCTTAAATTTACACAGACCAGATCTAAAATCCATCCAAAACACTATTTTCTTCTTGTAAGACACTGTAGGCTCTGCCAAGGTGGTGTTCAATTTTATTGCAATAAATCTAATAAAGGTAGCTTTATTTGATCGACAGAAAAAATGCTCAAGTTACCAATGGGAACAAAATAATTTTATAAGGTCAATCTTCACCATTAATGGTTTTGGAGCTATTATATTAATTGATCATATTTAATAATCACTTGACAAGACCATCCTGGAATAGAATATGTAGAGGGAGATGAATATTTCGTATTTGAACAAAGGTTCAAGACTAATTGGACTTGTTGCAAAGGTTGCTAAGAATAATTAGGGTAATAAAGGAAATAAGATTATATTTCTAATATAGAATGCACTAATATTTTATCATAATGTAGAACAATATACTTAGATTTAAATTTACCTTAGATGCTCCAAGTACCTGATATTACTAGTGCTCAAGTCTCCCCATTGCCTAGATGATTGTAATGCAACTTGTGACTGGGGCTCTGGCACTTTCTACCTGGCAAATTTGAATACAATTTTAGTGCTATTTGATTTTTGCCATTGCTTATTTTACAAATGATATATTTTAGAAAATTAAATAGCTAAAATAAAATCTCAAAACACCAACATTTAAAATTTGTGTCAAACAAATATATGTAAACATGATATGCTTGTATAAAATAATCATAGTAAGTAAAGAATTTCTTCATGCATTGTTTTTATGTTATCATTAAACCAAATGATTTTCTTACCTCAGCTTACAAAAGGTATGCTGTAGCCATTCACTTTTATTTCAGTTAAATAACAAATATTTTACATCACTTTTTACCTTCAAATTTCTACCAACAAATCAAGTAATATTGATTATATAAAAACATATTTTATGCTACTAGAGTAAAATTGGGAATATTGTGAAATTAAATTAAAATAAACTATGAAAGTAAAAAAAATCTCTTTGGGGAACAAAATATAAATAACATAAAACAAGAAAAATATGCACAAAAATCTATTTATTATCTCCAGGTTTTTATTTCTGAAATACAGTATTTTCATCAGCTCTTTGATAAAACCTAAGAACTCTGAGATACTCTTTCTGTTGGATACATTTGCGGTACTTAATTAGTCATAACACTATCCCACTACTGTTTTACTGTTTTTTGTTTTCTCTTCAATGAGCAAACTACAAGAGAAAATAAAACTTTTACCACTTGGTGGTGCTGGTGGATAATATAAAAACCAAATTATTCCTGGTGCATGTGTTGAGAGAGCCGGTTATGGTGAGTTAAATAAAATTAAGGGAAGGACAGCTTCATTCACCTCTGTCATTCCCTATTTTTCATTTCTCCTTTTGACACAAAGAGTGTAAATTAGGCAGAATCGTTGCTACTGATGGCTTGGGTCCTTGCTAACTAGCAAAGGGAACAGAGATATTTAACACAAATTTCACGGCATTGGAGACTGACGATTAATGAGGCTATTATTTTCATTTTTAAATGGTCTCTGCTTTCGTAAAAGATTGCTTCAATTATACACTTTATTTTCATCCTCTCAAAAGGACAACTTTTTGTATGACCACTCATACTTTTACCTGGAATGATGACCACTTGTTTGTATTATTCTATTCTTGATGGGAATGCAAGTATTTTAATATGTAATTGAATATGTTTATATCAAAATGAATAGTAAATGCATCTGCAAACTTGAGTAACTGTTCAATTATAGTTAATGTCAGAATATTTTAAGATAGAAAGGGATAAGCAAATAGCTCAGTGTTGTAAACTATGTATAATAGTTGCTAGAACCTTGCCTTTAGAATTATATTGTTTTCTGAAAAGCAAGCTCTCCTATAGTGGTAAAGGTTTTTCATATTTATTTGGCAGTCTTCTTTTACTTAGCTCAGCTTCAGGTTTCAAATTTTTAAAAATGCATATATTATACAATTTTTATGAAGTATTCAACCATGTATTTTTCAACCACATAAACAAAAGAGAAAAAATATCTCACTGATACATATTTTTTTCTGTTATCTATTAACTGGGGGCAAGTCCATGAATTTCTTATGCCCAGAGTTAACCTAGACTGTGGTGTTCCATAGCGAGTGTGAGATGGTAGAGTTATACAAAAAGGATTTTCAATGATAAAATGAAAGTTTTCAGTTTTTGCTTCACTTCAAAGAAAAGAACCCAGCCGACACATATTCTTTGTCACATTGGTACGCAGATACATTATTAACATCTTTGACATGGAAGAATAGGTAGCCTGAAGGTCCCAAATTCTGCTTCTATACAGATAAGAGAATAAGCACTTAACTCTACTCCTAAACAACAACTGTTTTAAAGATAAGGCAACGGATGACCCTAAAACTTACTTGTAACTGTACATGCCCATTCAACCTTAGGGTCATATACTACTTGATTTGAGTTTCCATTAATGCTTTTGATTATTTTAAATGCATTTGATAACAATAAGGGTACTTAGTGAAAAACTGACCCAATTCAAAATGCATGCAGAGACTACTATAAGAGCCCACAGTTCTAAAAATCCACTAATAGGAATGGAACACATTCACCTTCTCTGATACAAAACAGTGAGAGTTTATGGGGTATATTCATTAGCAAGATCTATTCAGAATGGATTAAAGAAAATTCTACTAGGCTGCCTGGTATAAGAATAAGAACTTTTATCACAATTCTATTAATGCTATTTTTTAGCCCTAGTGTAGAGTAGCTTTGTTTTCCCAGTAACAATATTTTACATTGTCATTCTTTTGTAGATAGAGCAAAAATAAAAATCCTTAATTGATCAATTACTCTTAGCTTTTTTTCTCCAGGTCAATTTTTGTCTCCTCTCCATCTTACTCTTAATTACTTTAAGCATGACAAACTAATGAAACAAACAAAACATAAGAGATAAAACAAAACAATTGAAAATTACTTCCACAGAAGAAATTTGACTTCCTTTCCCCACCTATCACGTGTATGCTATTTATTTTGTTAGAGAGGATAGAAACACTGGACTGATTACAAGTCAAATGAAATCTAATGCAATCATGATTCTATCATTACAAATTGGTCCATCATTTCAACTCTCTGGGATGCAATTTTTTCACTTATAAAATGCCAAGATTTGTCTATTGAAAGCCTAAAATGTGATTGGTCTGAACTGAAATGAATGTAAGTTTGAAATATAAAATAAATTTCAGACTTAGCATAAAAACAAGAATGTAAAATACTTCATTAATAATCATATATTGATTCCATGTTAAAATGATAATATTTTAGATATTTTTGTTAAATAGAACATATTATTTAAATCATTTTAATCTGTTTTATTTTAATGTTTTAATGTGCCCACTATAAAGTTCAAAATCATATTGATTCACAAGTTCAATTTGCATTGGCTTTCTAAAAGACAATGCTGACCTAGGAAATAAAATTTAAAGATTTTTTATTTTGCTAATGAGAGAAAAAAAGATCTCAATCTTTACCAGTCATTATGAACATGACATATTTGCTATTTCAGAATATTCTTTCCAGTTAGCTATAAGAATAAGCTCTGGTGTTCTTTTGTACAACAATGGGACTATAGTTAATAACAATGCATTGTATATTTCAAAATAGCTAAAAGAGAAAATTTTAAATGTTTTCACCACAAAGAAATGATAATTATTTGAGGTGATAAACATGCTTAGCCTCATTTTATCATTCCACAATGTATATACATATCAAAACATCACATTGTACCTTATAAATACGGACAAATATTTTTTGTCAACTAACAAGAAAATAAAACTTAAACAATATTTTTCATGTTTATTATTTGAGTAGAAGGTGTTTTTTATGAAGTCCTTCTTCTAAGATTTTATACGTTTTAAACGTATACTCTAGATTGACAATCCACAGTCACTTTCTTAGGTAAAAAACATTCTTATTTGTGAAGTTGACCCTCTTAGCTAAGGACACAATTTTCAGGGAAATTCTGGCAACTGCAAGTAGGGAAAGACACCTACTTATTTAATCGATGGAGTCACCTCAACCCTGTCTCTTTTCATGTAACTTCCTTACATGTGGTGCTCTTTTTAGAGTCATGAAAATTAGATTGAGATGCTAATGGCACCATATCCTATCACTAAAGTTAGGCAAGATTTTTCAATATAAAAAATGGCTGTGCCATAATATAGCATGGTATTTTCTTGATTTGGTGTATGAGTTTCTATTTGCTTTTTACTAAGAATTTGTAATATGGTGAATTAACCCATCTGTCCTTTATCAAAAATATGTAATAGAAATGGGTTATGATTTGCCCTGGCCTGCTTCTGCATGAAAGCAAGAGATTACTTTAAAGGGATATCTAATTGTCATGTCAGAAAAAATCTAATTGGCACTATTCTTTATTTAGAAATATCTAGCTGTGCGTTTGTAAAAACATATCCCTTTTTTTAGAAAGAGTAAAGTGAGATCCTTTTGTGTCTATTTATATATATAGTTTTTTCAAAGATAAAAACACTCTCAAAGAAACACTTTCTTTGTTAGCTTATGTCATGTTCAAAAATGTCATCTGTTCAAAGCATAGGAAAAGTTTTTCTCTCTTATAAAAGTATAGTTTTGTTTGTTAATGTATGTATTCATTCAAAAATACTTACAGACTTACTGTTCTGTGCAAGGCCTTGAACTGATCTATGTACAGCACCACAAAATAAGAAAAAACCCACAAGATTAGAAATTGTTTTCTTAATAATGGTAATTCTTTCACATGAAGCGTTTTGGTGCACAAGAACCCAATTACATTTCTGTTCTTTGTGCAGTAAACAACAACTACTGAAGATTGTTGATATTGAAAAAAGTCATTAAGAAATTCTGTAGTTATCAAATTGAACTCTTCACTATTGAGTCATACTGGTTTATATGTATATTTTATAGTGACAAAGGAAAATGACAACCAGCCATAGCACACAACTGAAAATTCCAGAATATTGCAAATAAACTCCTTTTTGAAAATAGAAGTAAAAAATAACAAATAATACATATATCAGAAAGAAATTAAAAAACATGCCAGGTAAACTTATCAATGCTTATGGGAAATAGTTATTTTTACTCACTTAGCTTTATAATAGTAAGGCCCAATGACAGAATACAATTAGAATATTTACTAAATACTACTGAATAATCATTACAAATTTTAGACTTACTCTTTTTCTGGTTTATATTACTTTTCAGTTGAAGATAATTGCTTACAATGTAAACTGGAATATATATTTCCAAATAAATATTACAGTGAAAATATATGATGTACTATAATGTGTTTGCTATAGGAGTATCTGATGACATCTCAAGCATTATTCCATGAAGACCAAGTATTATTATTATTATTATTATTACCTAGGTGGTAGCTTTTCATATTCTATTTTTTATTGTAAAATTATCACCTTGCTACAGGAATGGTATACTCAAGCGGTAGATTTAGCATTCAATATATGAAAAAGTAATCCATATTTGAACTATAATATTAGAATAGTCCTTCATTCATATTTTATTTTTTTAAATGTCCTGATAAATAAAGTTTCACTTTTCCTTATTTCTGAAAAGTATTCTGATAGGAGTGATTTTTTTTTTCACGATGTGCAACAGTAAATGAAGAGAAACATTTATGACCAGCACTAATTTCACAAACGGGCATGAGGTATTTAGGGAATTGCATATCAAGATTCTGTGGCAACATTATTGCTATGGAAAAGGGCAATATGGCCCAAATAAGGAAGATCTTTATGATATTGCAGCATTGTATAAATCAATATGACTGAATGAGTTAATGTTAAAGATGATGCTACCGACAAGTATCATCTTGTTGTTCTCTGGGAAAGACAGAGTTCCTGAAGATCAGATATGTACTTTGACTTAGCACTTGCAAAGTATCTTTTTTTAATCTACCACAGTTCTGTTCATAATTATGACCTTAATGGAAGCTTTTGATCAATTCTTCTCTTAGTTTCAAGTTAAGTCCCATTGTGGCCTGCAAATGAGCTGGCCCCTAGCTCTCTCTTCATTTCCGACTATATCCCCCTTCACTGTTCCTCAGACAAGTCAATTAAAGTTTTGCTTCAGAACATTTGAAGGTGTTTTGTACCTACAAAATGTCCTTTTCCTAAATATTCACATGGTTTCCTTCCTTAATTCATCTCTCCATTCAACCTTCAGCAAAACAAAAAGGGCTTTTCTAATTATATTATCTAGAATAGCATGGTTAGCATGGTCTTCCTCTATATATCCTCTTTTCTTAATTTTTATTCAAAATATAAATAACTACCTATAAGTTACACATTTGCATTAGTGAGAGTAATGAACTCCAGCTTCTGTAAAAAGCAAGCACTACTGGTTTAATCCAGTAAAAGTTGATTTTTTACTCACATTACACTTCTGTTAGGAGGCTCTGCTCCAAGCAATAACTCTTAGGTCGTAGATCCTTCCATCATGTGCCACTGCCATTTTCTAGGGTTTTCTTAGCAGTAAGCTAGTGAATTAGCAGAGAGGGAAAGAGAGAATGCAGGGCTTGTCATGGGTAGGTTTAGAAGTGGCATACATGAATTCTTTTCATTAGCCAGCATCCAGTCATACGTCCCCATTATAACCAGCTAGAAAATCTAAATCGCTATGTGCTGTGCATTCAGGACAAAGGAACTTGTATCAGTGACCTTTTAACAGAGGTCTATCACAACATTTATATGTCTAAATGTGTATGTTTGCCTCTTGAGCTATATCATATATCTTGAGGGCAGCAACATTATTGGGTTTGTTTTCTGCTCCATTCCCATTGTCTAGAAAAGAGCTTTGCACATGTTAACTGTTCAATAAGTATTTATTAAATGAAAAATTAAATGCAATTTTCTATTTATCCTTTGTTCCATATTGGCCTACAGGCTGATAACATACACTAGAACAAAGAGAATCTGCTAGCATTCAATATTTCTGTGCTAACTGGCACTGATGAGAAGCATAGCTGAAAGCTAGCAGCCCTGACTCACTCTTTTTATGATCAGCTCAGACTTTTATTTGATTCATTTTAGTTGCACACTTTCATCAAGCTATTGTACATGTGAACTAGCCTAAATTCCCCTAACCATTAAATAGAACATAGGAATAATTAATTTCATATCAACTTTTATTATAAATACATTTTGATTGAGATTTTTATAATTTTTTAAACAAGAAAATGTTTGGGCTGAGTATTACATTTAATTCATCAGGGCATTAGATTATTTTTCTATAATTGCAGAGAAATTAACAAAACACTATAAATATTCTTCTTCATCTCTGCAACAATGTGATAAGAAGGCTAGTGTACTAATTACTTCTACTTTACAGAAAAGGAAGACAGGGCTCAGAATCTGTCACTTCCTCAAGATCACTAACACATGAGAAGTTAGGTTATAACCTGATGCTAATTTCGTTGAACTAAAAAACACAAGCATTTATGAACAAAGCTCTAATAATCTCCAAAGCAGTTTGCTCAGTAAAATTATCTGAGTCATTAAGTTTCAAATGCATCCTTTAATACTGTTGACCACAGTTTCCTAATCTATTGGTTCCAAAAAAGAATGAATTCAAAGTTCACATGAGCCCTTTTGTCAGACAGTATGAGGCCTTCATGGTGGTTATTCAATAGATAGAGAATAAGCCAGAAATAAGAAGAAGCCAGGAACAAGGGAGGAGGAGATATCAACTCTACAGAGGAAGGTGTAAGCCTCAAAATGTGGTTATCAAAACCTAGGTTAAATTGCTTTATATAGTTGGTTACTATGCACAATATAAGAATAGCAGTCTCAGAAGGCATCCTTTTTGAAGAGTGGTTTGGCAAAAATGTCTATCCATGTTAAATCAGAGCCTATGTCAGAGGCAAGCATTCAAATGTAAAGTTTACTCTCCATGATGGATGTGGAAATCCATCAAATGAACTGTGATTCAGGGTGGGTTATAGTCACAGTGAGAAATTATATTGAATTGCAAAACAAAACCCTAATATTATGGATGAAAACAAAAAATAAAATAAGGGAGTATGGATGGGATACTGCAGGTTATTCCAAAAAGAACATGTATAAACTTTGTGCTAGCATCACAGATTACACATTCAGGCTGCAAAATATTTTCAAGCCTTACCCATCAGCAAGGATACAAATACAAATATTTAGAATTGCTTGCTTATTGGTCCAGGTCATGGGCAAGAAAGAGACCATAAACTAATGGTTTCCAGGTATCTGCTTTGGGCAGGGAAGTTCTGAGGCAATTGGAAATTGAGGGATGGTCAATTGCAATGTAAACATTCTAAGAGAACTTCTGGAAGCCAAGATGACTTTTAGAATTCTATAGCTCATCTGATTTAGAGTTTGCATGTGCTGTCTTTTTAACTCCTCCTTAATATATTTAGAAGAAAGAATTAGTCACAAACATATGGAAACCAAATTGTGTATATACATTATACGGTTTTCTTGTGGAAAATATTTTTGCATGGCAACTATAAAATGTCAACCAATGGAAAAGTCTTTCAATTTGTGCAATCTTAAGCAAAAAGAACAAATTGAGAGGCATTAATTTACCAGACTTTGAGCTATACTACAAAGCTATAGTAACTGAAACAGCATGGTACTGGCACAAGAAAAGAGACATAGAGCAATGGAACAGAACTGAGAACTCAGATATAAAACCATCCTCATATAGCCATCTAATCTTTGAAAAAGCAGACGAAAAGATACACTGGGGAAAAGAATTCCTATTCAGTAAATGGTGCTGGGAAAACTGGATAGTCACATGTAGAAGACTGAAATAGGGTCCACACCTTTCACCTCTTACAAAACATCAACTCATGGTGGATAAGAGACTTAAACCTAAGGCCTGAAACTACGAGAATTCTAGAAGAAAATGTTGAAAAACTCTTATAGACATTGGCCTAGGCAAAGAATTTATGAAGGAGACCCCAAAAGAAATCACAGCAACAACAAAAATAAATAAATGGGACATGATCAAATTAAAAAGCTCTGCACAGCCAAGGAAACTATCATGAGAACAAACAGGCAACCTACAGAATGGGAGAGAACATTTGCATGCTTCACATCTGATAAAAGGCTGATAACTAGAATCTATATAGAACTCAGGAAAATCAGCAAGAAAAAAATCAAACATCAAACAACCCCATTAAAAAGTGGGTAAAAGATATGAACGGAAACTTGTCAAAAGAGGATAGACTAATGGCCAAAAAAAAAAATATGAAAAAATGCTCAACATGTCTAATCATCAGGGAAATGCAAATCAAAACCACATTGCGATATCACTTAACTCCAATAAGAATGGCTTTTACCAAAAAGTCTCAAAACAATAAATGTTGGCATGGATGCAGAGAGATGGGAACGCTCATACACTGCTGGTGGGACTGCAAACTAGTGCAACCTCTGTGGAAAGTAATATGGAGATACCTCAAAGAGCTGCAAGTAGAGCTAGCATTTATTCCAGCAATCCCTTTACTGGGCATCTACCCAAAGGAAAAAAAGACATTCTATAACAAAGACATCTGCACTCAAATATTTATAGCAGCACAATTCACAATTGTGAAGATGTGGAAACAACCCAAGTGCCAACCACTACATGAGTAGATTAATAAAGTGTGGTATATGTATATCATGGAGTTCTACTCAGCCACAAAAAAAACAATGGTGATCTAGCACTTCTTATATCATCCTGGTAGAGCTGGAGCCCATTCTACTAAGTGAAGTGTTCCAAGAATGGAAAAACAAGCACCACATGTACTCACCATCAAACTGGTATTGACTGATCAACACTTAAGTGCACATATAATAATAACATTCATTGGGGTCAGGCAGATGGGAGGGGGAGGAGGGGATCGGTATATACATACCTTACGGGTGTGCTATGCATCTTCCGGGGGATGGACATGCTTGAAGCTCTGACTCAGGTGGGGCAAAGGCATTATATGTAACCTAAACATTTGTACCCCCATAATATGCTGAAATAAAAAAATAAAAAAATAAAACTTTCTATTTCTATATTATAAATTTAAAGTTATATTGGTAAAATGTTACCTTTATAAATCAGTGTCTTGATAACAATTTAAATTTGCTTTAATACAAACTACATTAATATATTTATGTTTATAAATGGCTATATTATAACGCTATTAGTGACAGAATAAAATACAAAATTGATAGGCCATGCTTAGTTTTTGTTTCTAAGAAAAATGTAGATTTTAGTGATTTTTATTTTTTTGCTTTCTTTGTTTTGCTTAATGATGTACTAGAGGAGTTCGGTCACTGCCTTGGCTTTTATTTGGGAACTGCCTAGGTGACATTGGTTATAAAGCAAAAGGTGTCAAGTATAATCAGAAATCATTTTTATAATACTAATTTGGGCTAATTATTTGTTTCTTATACTGGAAATGTATGGTTTAAGTGAGTGTTTATAGAAATTCTGGATATTAGTATTTGCTAGTTTTAAGTATTTTATCATTATCTTTCAGGGTGTGTATTTTTTTCAAATTTCTTTATGACATTATTTATTGTGTAAAGAAATACATTTTAATGTATTCTAAGGGATCAAACTTAACCATTCCTCAATAACTTATGACACATCTACTGCCTTATATCAATTTTTTTTGTTGTTGTTTGAGACAGAGTCTCACTGTGTTGCCCAGGCTAGAGTGCCGTGGTGTCATCCTAGTTCACAGCAACCTCAGACTCCTGGGTTCAAGTGATTCTTCTGCCTCAGCCTCCCGAGTTGCTGGGACTACAGGCATGCACCACGATGCCCGGCTAATTTTTTCTATATATTTTTAGTTGTCCAATTAATTTCTTTCTATTTTTAGTAGAGACAGGGTCTCGCTCTTGCTCAGGCTGGTTTTGAACTCCTGAGCTCAAACAATCCGCCTGCCTCGACCTCCCAGAGTGTTAGGATTACAGGCGTGAGCCACCGCACCTGGCCAATTTTATATATATATGTTTGGTCTCATTTTAATTTTTCTTTTCTGTCGCATTGATTGATGTTCCCACCCCTCAGCAATACCACATTGTCTTAATTTTTATAATTGTACAAAATATTTCTGCTAGGGCAAATTTTACCATTTTAATAGATTAATTTAGGGGAGGAGACAATGTATTACCTCACTGAATATTCCAGTTCATGAACAATAAATCTGCCTTTTATATCTTTCTGTTATTTCTGTAAGCATCTCCTAAGAAGCTTTGTGTGTCTTTTGTTAAGTTTATCCTAGATATTGTTATTTTGTTGTCCATTATGAATGAGATATTTGTCTCTAGTCAAAGAGTAATATTTATTTTATGGGATAAGTTTTGGCTAACCAACCTGATTAACTATCTTATTACTTTAAATGTCTTGAATATATAAGTTTCAGGATTTTCTACATAGTTAATAAAGTCAATTAAAATTAAATATAATTATATTTCTTTTTATGAATTCTTATGATTTATATATTGTTTTTGATTTTATTATATTGGCCAGGGCCTCTAAGTCAAGTCTAAATATACATAGTAAAATAAGCTATATTTTTCCTATTTTAATTTCAATGCTCCTCAACACTAAGTTTCCTGTTTATTTTTAATATATATCATTTCTTGAAAATATTTAATTCTTGTTTCTTACATTCTCTTTAAATCACAAATGAATGTTGACATTTGTTAACTATTTTTAAACAACTACTTGTGAGAATCATAATTTTCCAATTTCCAAAATATTTCTCAATATAACATACTTAAATGATTTTCAAACTGGAACCCACTCTTAAAAATACTCAAAAACTTTCCGAAGACTATACATGTTTTAATAATTTTAAGAGAATAAATTTTAATATTCTCTCTCTTCATTGTGCTCCTTCTTAATACAAACATATCTGAAAATATGTACAAATTGCCCCTTCCCAATTGTGCTTCTTGTATACAAAAAATCCTAATTTTAACCCATCTAAAATATGATGAATTGCCACTGGTTATAACATATCCTGGAATACAAAATGAAGGGAAAAATTAAACATACTTGTGTCTGCAAAGACTCCTTTTGACAAAGTACCCAGAAGCCAAGAAGAGCATTATTATGTCATTACCCCTCTTACAAATATTTAGCTTAAGGATGCATAGTGTGATATAAGAATGGGTTATTTGGGCCCATATTATAACATTCTGCATCCAGATATAGTGTAGCAAAGTGAGAGAAATGACAGGCTTCATTTAATAACCTTGTCTCTTAGACTTCACCGTTATTGTAGAAGAATGCTTCTCTACTAATGGAGAATCCAGCAAGGGAAAAGAGAGCATCCCTAAATAGCAATGAATGCTATTTAAGTGAGATCTTTATTTTGTTCAGGTTAAATATTTCGGGCAACCATTTCTACCTTATCTATCTGTTATTTATAGATTATATTATTCCCTCTGTTTTACTTCCTCCTTGAAAACCAAACATCCAAACATGCCTTTGCTATATTACATTGCTTTGGCTTCCATTGAATCAGCTGAATACTTTGTCACTGATCCCTTCCCCCTTGGGGTTTGGTCTTGTTGACCAAAAGAACAGGAGAGAAAGAAGAGAAAGTGGCAGTGCAAGTGTTGCAGGATGATGCTTTAGGAAACATCAAAAGCTTCCACAGACCTTTATCTTTTTTTTTTTTT
>RJWJ010004742.1:0-73418 GCA_004363605.1 Indri indri | reverse complement strand
AAACATTGCCCTAGAACATTAATGCACACAGTTTTGACTATTTCAAAAATTCTAAAAAAATTACTGATCAAAACACTGCAGTCAGCCATCTGTAACCTGAGCCTTTAAAAACCTCTTAAACTGGCAAGAGATGGCATTAATCAATTTGTGATTTATATTGGACTTATAATTGATTTTCATTTGAAATCATAAATATAAAATAGTTTCCATTAAAACAGACATACACTGCTAACACTGCAATAATGCACTATTCTGACAACTTAAGAGTTGAAGTCAAGTTCATAAATGGTAGCACTGGGTTCAAGTAGCTGACAAAATCCAGAATTAGATTTGCAACTGCCTCTAGAAAATAAGACCAAAGATGAATAGAGACAAATGGAAGTATTTTTGCATCCCAAATAAATCATTTTAAGTATAGATTTGAAGGAGGCTCTTTCTCAAATGACAATTTTTAATATTTAAGCATTATTTGTAATTCAGTTCTCTTCTATTAATGAACTTGCTACTCCTCTTTTAATGTATATCTGGGGCTAGCATGGAGATGATAAATTCGAAGTAGCATTTTTACCGTCCTACATTCTAGCATTTTCTTCTGCTTTCTATATCTTAAATGTCATCTGTAAGCAACTGCAATGCGCATGTAATGGTTGAGCAAGTGGTGATATTAAATAACCAAACAGAATTTGATTACATTAAGCATGAAGAGTTTGACACATAATCCAAAAATAGTAAATCCTACATATTATCAAAAGAATAAGATTGAATTATAGAAAAAGTAGGCAAAAAGGGCTCATTAGTAAATAATATAGTCAAGAATGTTTTTAAAAGAGCAATGAAAAATCTAGAAGTGTGTACACTTACATTTCAAAATTCATTTCTAATCATCTTATGACAGAATAAAAGAAAAAGTCACTTTGAATACAAATGTGATGATGGGGTCTCTCAATATCCCAACAGATCCATATTTCTTCAGAATGTTTAGCAATGAGAATATTTGGGCTGCTATTTCTCTGTGAGATTAAGCAGGTACTGCAAATTGTTTCTGATGTTTTGAGAGCCCAGTGTCCCTGCCCTTTTGTGAACATCCTCCATTCTGAGAGTCATGGCAGTTGAAGGCCCTCTCTCATTCACCACATGGAAACCTTATCCCCTATCCCTTAAGTCTACTAGCAGCACTTATAACTAGGCACTGAGTCTCTCTACTTCCAGAATGGCACCCTGATCCTCTTCTACGTAGGCAGAATCCTCATTTCCTTCTCCAGTCCAAGCCCAACTCTCCCTCATGTCCTGTTTTAAATCCAGTGTAAGATGTCTATTATGGGCACTACCAATGAAACGCCTTGAAGAGTTCATTCAAAGTTAAAGAGAACGAGGTATGTTTACTATGCGCCAAGCAGGTGTGTGTGTGTATGTGTATACACATGAATATGAGAAAGCTGCCTGGTATATTTATTCTGAATTCCTGAGCAAATAAATAGATTAATATCATTTTTTGTTATTTTCTGGAATCAGTTACTAACTACTATTTAAACATTTCTATGGGACATTCACATTTCATTCCAAGAAAATGAAGAGTATAAAAGCTAAATCATGGTATTTTGCCATCTCTATACATCAGTTTACATATACCACAAATAAATTGTCAGATACAAAAGAATTAAACATATTAAATATACTTAATATGTAAATGGATGTTACAAATTTAATTTTCACTAATGTTCTTCAGGGTTATTATTAAAAGCATTATTTTTCAAGAAGAGAAGAGATACTGCAATTTTTTTATTATTATTATAGCAGTGTCACTGGAATGGAAATGAATGATAAAAATAATCTACATCATTATTTTTTTGTGAGGATTAACTCTGAGAATGTATCTCTTACAGTTCCTGGTGCATTTACCAATGCTTATTTTTATCTCTATGAGGACAGATTATGGGTAATTTGGACTCTGTCATTTACTTACTGGCACATATTCTAAGTTTTCTAAAATAAACAATTTACTTTTGCAATTAGAAAAAAATACTAGGTACAATGCTTGGCACATGGTAAGTACTCCTCAAAAGTTAGACATTGCTATTAGTATCAACTATACATAGCATTTTCAACTTGCCTTCCTACCCAAGTCTAGATTGTGAACACTTTCTCACTTGATTATAATAAATATTCCCCCAAACCATTTTTAAGCATGTATTAGAGATTTAATGTTTCCTCTGTTTTTGTAATTGTAATATATTTATTAAATATGCTACAATTAATGCTGTCACAAATATATCATTTTGTGGTCTTCTGATCTTTTTCCTTAGGATAAAATTTCAAAGGTAAAATGGCTTGTTAAAAAAAAAAGAGCGTTATTCTTCAACATTATAAATTCAGAACAATTAGGAGATTTCTTCAATAAATTCTAATTTTCTGATAGCTGCTGAAAATTTTATGTTTAAATTAAGCTTATGCTTTAGCTTGCTTCATTTTCATTTATCTGTTTCAAAATAGACTCCAGCGTTTTCTAAGCAGTCCATATATTTTAATTTCAGATAAACATGATTTGAGTAGCTCATTAAAAAAATCCAAAAAACCCACAAAGTTATGCTGCCAAAACATGCTGTCTCAATTAAATGTAAAATCTATCTCTAAGCTCCCTGTCAGACAGGAGAAGAAGGAAATGTTATGTTTAAATGCGAGGAAGCTTTCATTAAAAAAAGAGAAGAGGATGAACAATATGAGAGGAGACGATATTTTTCCTGGTATTCAAGCTGTGGGAGTATTCTCATGTGGACAGTGCCATTGGCCATGCCCAGAGTGGCTGTGATCACTTCCCTCTAGGCCTTCAAATTACATATCATGTATCTGCACAGGGCAACAGGCTGGTCTTCTTTACAATACTCTACTGGCAACGTGACTGGATATGCATGCTTCCTGGTCAAAGATATACAATTTTTGGTCTAGGATGCATGAAAACACTGGAGGTGAAGTTAGAAATTGGACCTGATATCTAAATCTTTGATCCAGCTGAGATGGCTTGCCAAAGGTGGGAGTACCAGGTGACATGGTTGAAAGCAAAGAAGTGTGGCAAGCTCCTTCTTGGCAGGGGTATATGGCAGAACTTCTCCCTGGACAGGTGGAAAGCCATTGCTGCCAACCAAGCATGTCTGCCACAGGCAGTCCTGAGGAGCCATGCTCAGCCCACATTGCTGAGCCTGTTAGACTTTGCTGGAAATACATTCTTTTAGCTCATCCCAATAGACTATAACTTCTGTGAGATTTATACGTGAGACTGATGATTTCCTCCAGGCTTCCAACTGGGTCTACAGTGAAACTAGTTCAGATATTATGCTGGATTTAGTAAATGGCATAACACATAATATCAGAGGCGATGAATTTATGTTAATTGAAGCAAGAGTGCACATGTAACTTTTTCTTGTAAGGATATTAATAGGTGTTAGATGACAAAAATAAATTTATGGACAAGTCCTTTTAAGATACATTGGATTTACAAGTTTAAACATATTTCTTTCCTGAAACACACAGGACTTTCGATATGCTATCACATGTTGTAACTGTACCCTTCCCAAACATTTTCAGAAACTTCTCTGTCCCTTACCCTATGTCCCCAGACCTCCACGCTAGGGAATTTATTGGGATTAATATTCTATGGTTTATCATTTTGGGAAATGCTACTTTAGCAAACATGTATTTTTTATATCTTGTACATTGTCACAGCTAGTTGAAAGTAGCCCCTTGTAAAATAAGATGTAGTGTGTGTGTGTTTATATACATATGAAGATACATCGGGATGCTATTTCTAGGTTTGTGGGAAGCAGGCTCAAATGGGCGCTTATTGAGGGCTTTTAATCAGCAGAAAAGAAAGCATTCCTGGGTCCCTGACTGAGTCAAGAAGAGCAAAGAAGGAGGCAGATATGAGAAAAGTCTTAGCTGGAGTCAAAGGAAAGAAGGCATTGAAGACACATCTCAGGTTTGCCAATGTCTGTCCAGAGTGTAACTCTCCAACTTCAAGAAAATGGACACTATGCAGAACACCTTGATATGTGCCTGTAGTCCCAGCTACTCAGGAGGCTGAGGCAGGAGCATAGCCTGAGCCCAGGAGTTCCAGGTTGTAGTGCAACTGTAGTAGCCACTGCACTCCAGCAAGACACTAACTGCTGATATACTGCTGAGAAATGGACCTGCCTTTTGTTGAGAATTACATTGCAGGAGTGATGAAGCATAAACTTGAAATGGCCAGTGTGGAGTGATATAACTGGAAAAAAGCAACAATCAGGACACATTTTCTACAAAGTAAGGTGATCTTTTATAAATGTTATTTCCAAGGTAAATAAGAGTTCCTGAGCTAAAGTCTTGTATGCTTTATTCTACATTTAAAAATATTGCCAGAGTCTGGATGCATGCAGTAATCAAGGGCTATATTTCAGCACTAACATACACACACATCCACATGTATATATTTATATGTACAGATATATGCATTGTTTGCCATTTTTCTAGAATAATAGATGACTATATATCCATTGAAATGCAAGCAAACTTAAATCTACCATAAATCTCCAAATTATATTTACTGAATAGATTATGCATATTATGTATGTGTGTTATATGGGCAGATAAACTTATCCTTGTATTATTCAATATAAGTTTTCTAGGGTGTCTTCTTGATAAAATAGCCTTAGTATGGTTTATGTGTTTAACTGAAACATAAGTAAGAGTAGAGATGTAAACTTAAAAAAAATCTGAATAAATACAGTCAATTTTAAGAAAATTTAAAAGCTACCTTACTCAAACAATGATTAAAATGAATTGTTGATTTACTTCTGGAAATTAACAGTCAGATGTATTCAAATTTCCATTTCTGGATAATTTCTATATAATTTCTTTCTAGTTATAGTCTCCTTGCTCATTTTTATCAGATGGCAAATAAATATTTTCAGAAGGCATAATTTAAAGACATTAATATGTATTTATATTTTTTATTGAGAAATAAAATATTTCTTCTCTTGATAGATATTATGGATATAAACATAGGTGTAGTCCCATATTCATATATTTGTACATATTTTTAGGGACATTGCTTTGAGGTCTGTTAGTATAAATAATACATACATTTGACATAATAAAGATTGATATTTTTATTTCTGCCTGAAATCCCATTTACATTTGACTTAGATATACTAACTTAAAGAACATGAACTATGTGTTAAAAAATGTGATAGCCTATTTAGCAAGTTTGCAAAATATTTTTCTCTGATGTCTTAGACCTTAACAAATGGATTTTAAAGATGACTGCTCTACTTTTCCGCCAATGGATTCTAAATCGACTAATGGATTAAGAGTGAATCACACTAAAAGTGTTTCCCAACACATCCCCTTGAGTCTAAGCTTTGGCACGATCCGGCCAAGCACTATCAGGATCTCCAGATAGGTCATTCAGCTCATGATGGGAAGAGAGGACTGTGTTCAGGTGAATAAGATATGGAAACTTATAGATCTGTTCTCCTAAGCCCACTTATGCAATGGTTCACAATCGTGGTTTAACTAAGCAACAGAATATATGGAAGTGGAAAAAACTTTGGTATTTTTAAGTATTTAGGTGGTAGCAGCTACATGCAGCCAGAGGAGAGAGGCTCTGAAAACAGAAGTGGGCCAATTCCTACTTTATGGGCAAAGATGAAAATCTTGGGGTAAAGAAAGTTTTTCCTGTGACACAGACTGTGTTTAGGCTTGAATCTATACCATATTTGAGAGAGAAGCCTTGAACATTTTTTTAGCCATGATTCAAAGCTTCATTAACCCCTATTGACTTAAAACAAACACTGGGGTGGGGGGAATGAGTTTATGTATTTCAAGAAAAAATATTTTATATATAGGAGAGTTGGCAACATGTGGTAGAAATGACCTCGGAATTTGAATGGAGAAAGCTATAAGTTGGCGTTGCAGTGCTGATTCAGACTAATGTCCCGTGTAGATAATCCCTTAGGTTCTTTCTAGTTCTAAGACTTCACAATTCTAATTTGATTTCAGGACCCTATTAACTCGATTTCAGTTTCCCTTTCTCTTCCAGCCTCAACTTTCTCTCTCTCCTCAAAAGTGCCCCCTGCAATTCCTTCTATCCAGGATTAACTACTTATTTGAAAGCCTAGATTTCTATCTCTAACCTTTCCCTTTATGCATTTAAGCTTATATCTTGAATGTGTAAACCATAAAGTGATCTACTCTTTTAGTTGCAATTTCATAAATAATAAGATAATATTAGGGTCTTAGTAGCTAATACAATCCCTTTCTTGACCTTTTATTCAATTAAAATTTGAACTGTTCTTTCATCCCAATGAATGAATGACTGGTAAACTTTCAGTTCTCAATGCTAGGTCAGGAGAGAATAAAATTTTAGAAAAGATGCCCTTTTCCAAACATTGATAAATATGTACTTATCTGTAAAATCAAATGTGGCTTTAAATAATGGTTACCTTCTCATAATTAATCTAGTCCTGGAACTTTCTTTCCATGTATCTTCCTATCCCTTTCAACATACCATAATTCACACAACATCAATACACTAATGTTGTATCTAATCTGGTGTCCTTCTTGCTATCTGCGATTTTATAAATGTATTGCTCATGGTTAGTTAATGAACATATAAACAGTTTCAAAAGAATGAAAATATGACTATATATTTCATAAAAATCTAATCATAGACTATTTAACCTATGTGTAGCATCTAATGTTCAATAGAAAATAAGCATCTATATCCAGGAATTAAAATTCACCACATATCAGAGTGGGTTGAGGCCTTAGAAGTCACGTAATTCAAAACACAAATAAATTGTCTTCTTTGATGTGTGAGCAATTCAATTTATCCAGTCAATAAAGAATAATGCAGAGATGGAGTCAGAGGTATATTTCCTCTCAATTAACTGTCTTCTGGCTATTGGTTTTAGATTTTTTTCTAACAATTTGATGTTTCTAATAAATTGTGTTCTGCTATGTTCAATTGTGCCCCTTCTAATCCACACTGCTGACAGATCTTTCTAAGAGGCAAATCATATCATGTTACTTCCTAATTATCATCTTCATGCAGCTTCTCATTGCCTGAAGCATTGATTTGTAACACTGGCTACATATCAGACCTGGAAAACTTTTTTAAAATATTGATGGCCAGGCCCCTCCATAAGTCTATTAAAAATAAATCTTGGCTGAGCGCAGTGGCTCACACCTGTAATCCCAGCACTCTGGGAGGCTGAGGCGGGAGGATTGCTTGAGCTCAGGAGTTCGAAACCAACCTGAGCAAGAGCGAGACCCCATCTCTACCAAAAATAGAAAGAAATTAATCGGACAACTAAAAATATATAGAAAAAATTAGCCGGGCATGGTGGCACATGCCTGTAGTCCCAGCTACTCGGGAGGCTGAGGCAGAAGGATTGCTTGAGCCCAGGAGTTTGAGGTTGCTGTGAGCTAGGCTGACACCAGGGCACTGTAGCCCGGGCAAAAGAGTGAGACTCTGTCTCAAAAATAAATAAATAAATGAATAAATCTTTAAGGTAAGTGCCTGGCCATAGTCATTTTAAAAATGACAATCCCCTGATGATTCAAATACAGTCATTCTTGGGTACAGGAAACTAAATATCCAAACCGAATTTCTTCATCATGGCATATAAGTAGGATGCTAATACCAGAGACTAACTCTTTTGTCTCCTAATTCTCTTCCCAACTGCACCTTATTTTTGCATAAATACATGGACACACGTGCAGACACACTATGCTCAGCTGCTTTCAAACTCCTTAATGTTTCACAAATGAACATCAGATGAGATTTAAAATCTAGGAGAATGTGGTCAACACAAGTTCTGGATCATCTAGCCACTCCATCAGAGGAAACTTCAAGAGGACTCTTTGCTTTGTTCGGGTACCTTTATCCTGTGAAGAAGAGCTCTGCCCCACCTAGCCTTCCTCTTCCTCAATTCTGACCCACCTGGGGAGCACTGATCCCACCAGAATAGCTAGTGAGCTGACCAGACCACCCTGTGCACACTCAAGGCAGTCAGCCAACTGGACTTGTAAAGTAAAGCCTCCTCCACACCCCAGGGAAGGACTGTGTCATGTTCCCTTACTCTGAACTGCAAACACCCGAGGACAAGATAGGAAGCAAAGGCCAGATGTTGGTTTCCAGCATCTACCATGCCACTAGAATTCTGCTAGTCCTGGTTATCTGCCCTCCTCCATAGATCAGTGGGGAAAAATTCTCAAAGGTTTATGTTCCATTTTGCTCTAGAACTAGCCAAGTGCTTTGTTAATAATAGGCATACACTAAAGCTTGTTGAAAATGGATAGTAATAGTAATAATAGCTATAATTTACTTACTGGTACATTTACTCCATTGTACCAGGGAGTAAACTACATGGTTTTAATATGCTATCTTTTATATTTTAATTGTTATAAAAATCTCTATAGGTGAGTAGTATTATCTCCATTATACTGATGAGAAAACAAAAACATTTAGGGAAACTAAGTAACTTGTCCATGAAAATTATCATCATCATCATTATCATCATAACTAATATTTATTGAGTTTTCCCTTTGCTAGTCTCTCTAAGTGACTTATGTGTAATAACTCATTTAATTCTTATTACTACCACCTAAGTTATGTACTAATATTATCCTAGTTTTACAAATAGGGAAATTGGGACAGAGAGAAGTAAACTTAACCAAGTTCACTCAGACACAAAGTGTCAGAGTTTGGGTTTAAATGTAGGCACTTTGAATTTAGATCAGTGGTCTTAATTATGATGTAGTGTACAGTTATTTAAACATGGGACTTCAACTTTAAATCTCTTATTTTCAATCATTATTTAATAATACACAATTCCTATATGACTTATAAAAATTATTCCTTTTCTGAAAATCAGAAGATATAATAATATCTTCCTCAGTCTTTCTTGTAATGCATAAAATCTAGATTTGAGGTATTTAAGAACAGGATATATGGAGAAAAAAACATACCTAGAGCACAACAAACTGAAAAAGCTAACGTGAGTTTTATTGTGACCTGAGAAATGAGAATAAATTTAATTAATAAAGACAATTTAATTAACAAAAGCACTTACAAAGACTACATTATATTAGTACCTTGGAAAATTTTATTCATTTTCACACTGGTGCAAGAACACTGGCTTATAGTTGGGAAGATATTTTAAGAAATTGTCACAATGAATCTCTGTGCTTTACTTGTGCATGGTTGCTGTTGAGGTGGTTGTTTATGACATTTCACTGTGTCTTCTTAATTGGAACCATTGGGGAAACATCTTTCTCATCTTATTTACATTGAAACTTGTGCTTCCCCTGAGAAAATGAATTGCTTTAATCTTATGAATCTGTGAATCATGTAGCATATTTTGATTACCCTTTTATTCTGGCTGGTAAAAATCACAGAGACAAATTTATGACATACCTTAAACAAATATTTAGGGAGTCATAGTCCACATTTGGTATATTAATTTCAATGTAATCTACTTTTTGCATTCCTGCATTTATTTCACTATGGATACTAAAATTTCTTGCAAGCCAATACTATGCTAATATAATTCTTAGTGTCCATATCAGCAGAGAAATTGTCCCCACTCTGGTTTACTTTGATTCTGTCACACTGGAAATAGTATAATCTATTTTTGGAGATTGAAAGCACAGACTATCTAAAATGGAGATAATCAAAATGTGAAGATTCTTGAATATGCAGAATATAGGAAAGGAAATTCCTATTGCTCATTGTCTGGAGGGACAATTGTCTGCTTATTGTCTGAAGGGACTAAATGTGTAGTATAAGACAACTATTTTCAAATAGCAATAGCTTTGACAATCACTTCAATGTTAGTGGCTAAGTGCACAGACTCTGGAGCCAGATACTTGGGTTCAAATTCTGCCTCTTATTATTATTAAAGGAATCTAGTGGGTTATTTAATATCTTTGAGCCTCAGTTTCCTCATTTGTATAATGGAGATAATAGTTCCTACTGTAAAGGGTTTTTGTAATGATTAAATGAGTTTATCCCCATAAACTTCTTAAAACTGTGTCTGTCATATTGTAAGAAGTATAAATGTGTTACATATTATTATTTGTTGAATTTTTCACAACTGTTGATATTACCAGGAATGATGATAAGAGTAGGGATAGAAAGAAAGAAATGAGCAAGAGTTAATGTTTTCAGCAAATGGAAAAGAATAACTAGGAGGTCAGTTAATTATTGTTCCAGGGAAGAGTGGCCAGGTTAAGTCCTTAAGACAATGTGTAATTTAAAGGGAAAAAAGATTGGAAGCTGTAATAGGACCAAGCAGGACACTATTCTCACTCGCAGATTCTGGTGTCCATAGATATGAAGAAAGCTAGCTTTCACCTTAGAGGACTATAGGGAAACAGTGTTCTCTCAAAATCCAGTTTTCAGTTAAAGAAAGAAGGTGATTAAAAATTAAATAATTTTGAAGATTATAAGTATTTGCTGTTGCCTAACTATCTATCCCAAGTTAGAGTTTTCAAACTAACTTTTGTGTTCTCCTATTTTCTGTGCTGACAGTTGGTAAAGATGTGTTTCTTAATTATTTTAATTCTTCAATAATCTCTTTGCCATTTTCATGTACATTTCAATCCTCTTCTGAATAATGGTTGGCTGCTTAAATTTTTCAGGTGCTTAAATCTTATGATCTGTTGCTACTATTGTGTTAGATGTTCTGTGCATGTGTTCCCTTTTGACATCTGAAGTAGAAACCACTGCTTATTTTGTGTAGTCAGTGACAATGTGAAGGAAGCAATTCTTACACAGTCTATATTGGAATGATACAATTGGAATTATTGACATTGGCTCTTGAATTCCATCCACCTGAGGACAAAAGCATATCACCCTGAAAATGCATCATCATCTAGATGCCAGATATCATCATGAACACTACTTAATTTAGAAATCATTGTGGAGTAGAGGAGAAATTAAGAGATTATATTATTGACTGGTAGACATGGACCATTGCTCTCCTTTTTCCCCCTTCATATCATTGGAAGCTGAAGAAGAAAACTTACGGACCCACATTGATTTGATCCGGTATTTGGGTATAAAAATCAGAGATATTGAAAATATCCAAGACACCTGGAGGCAATCACTACTCCATATCCACCATTTCATTATAATGATTACTAAATATACCCTTGAAGTGTTCTAAGAAGAGGATTGTATCACTCTATTTTGAGTATGAACAGAAACAAAGCTCTACCCATGAGGGCTACAAGGAAAGAGCATTTTCACAGAAGCCAGGTTTCAATTAAGGTAAGAATGCAGTAGAAAAACTAAAAAGGAATTTGAGAGAAAATGATAGGAATTTTTTGGTCATTCCATAGAAGTTTCTGAGAGAACAGTAGAAAGGTTTTATAGAGCTCAGATTAGAGATATACAGAAGAGTAAGGTGGTAAAATCTGAATGGTGATAGATGGGAATTTTGGGCTTCTGGAAGTGGGATATGCATGGCTATACAGCATGATGAAATTAGTCTTAAAAGTTATTTGAAGGAAGGTAGTCTGTCAATTTAAACTAGATTGAATTGGCTTCACGATGAAATGAGCTTCTGAACAACTACTGCCACCTGGGCACCTAGATGGTGAATGGACAGGATGTAGGATAATTTCACAGGGAACACATGGTAAGGGGATTATATCTGTGATATTGTTTTCACAGGAAGACATAGAAGGTGTGGCAGCTAAGACGCTAAGTGATAGTCTTAGCGTCTAAACAGAAAAGACAACAAAAAAGAGAAGATTCTTTTCTGTTAATGTTGTTAAAATGAGAGAGAGCATACATAAAATCGATTTATCCTTTAATGGGCCAGAGACATATGAAATAAAATATTACTGAAAAGTTGACTAATGATGGAATACATGCCTTGCTCTTAGTAAGTTTCCAGTCATTTGGAAAGACAGCTAAGATGTGTAATGAAAAAACTTACATAAGTCAGGTAACAAAAGCTGTTAGTATTCTCGTAATAGCACAAGCCATGACTGAGGTGTGAAGGAATTTGCATAGTAGAGAGTCTGAGAGGTCAAAGTGACTTGAGTGCAAAGACAAAGTTGTGAAATGGTATGTGAAGGAGCTGGAGATGCAGTCAGGGACTTTATCTCAAGAGTGATTTTAAGCCACTGACATATTTTAAGCAGTGAGTTAAAATAATGTGTTTGCTTTGTAGTGGGCTAGAGGTATAGGTAGAACAATTACACGGCTGCGGCAAGTCTAAAATGTAGGAATTTTCAGTAATCGTGGAATCCAGGCATCATCTGGAATTATCCTGTCCAAAGGCCCATGTCTTATAGGAAGTCGATATAAGTCACCACAATTTTTTTGAATTCTCAAAGGATTATTTTCTGCCGGTCATTTTTAGGCTGGGTTTTCTGTTACCATTGGATACTTGGTCTGTCACGTTGCAATTCCCATTGTTGAACCCTTTTCTGCTCTGGATTGCATTTGGCGTGTATTCCAGTTCATTTTCCATGCTTTCTTCACACAAAACACTGCTTGATATGGTAACTTTTGCAGAGGCTTTGTTGGTGTTAGGAACGGTGGCCCATTACACAGTAATAAGAACTTAAAATTGAAATTAGACATCATTACACATAAAAATATTGCCCCCCTCCCACCCCTGCAGCCGGGAATTTCATACTAAGGGGTATTTTCTTCTATCTGCATATACTCCCAACTCCTCAGGAGTCTCCTCATACCTTCCAGTTCCTCAGAGTGCTTTCAAACTCCTGAATTTAAATTAATTTCATATGCAGAATGTTTAGCTGTCACTCTGTCATTATTACATTTTATCCTTCTCTTCATGGAAATATTTTTCTTAAAAAATAAAGCAATCTACAACAGAGAGAGATTATAACAATATTTTAGTGTAGGCGGTATTGTAGTCATTCATGTGGTTTTATTTTTAATATTATTTTTAATTTGTTTTATTTCAGCATATTATGGGGGTACAAATGTTTAGGTTACATACATTGCCTTTGCCCTGCCTGAGTCAAAGCTTCAAGCATGTCCATCCCCTAGATGGTGTGCACAGTACCCGTTAGGTGTGACTATACATAGCCCCTCCTCCCGACACCCGATGAATGTTACTACTATGTGTGCACATAAGTGTTGATCAGTTAATACCAATTTGATGGTGAGTACACGAGGTGCTTGTTTTTCCATTCTTGTGATACTTCGCTTAGCAGAATGGGCTCCAGCTCTATCCAGGATAATACAAGAGGTGCTAGATCACTATTGTTTTCTATGGCTGAGTAGAACTCCATGGTATACATGTACTACATTTTATGAATCCACTCACATATCGATGGGCATCTGGATTGTTTCCACATCTTTGCAATTGTGAATTGTGCTGCTATAAACATCCTAGTGCAGGTGTTTGTCTTTTTTATAGAACGTCTTTTTTGCCTTTGGGTGGATTCCCAGTAATGGGATTGCTGGATCAAATGGTAGCTCTCTTTTTAGCTCTTTGAGGTACGTCCATATTATTTTCCACAGAGATTGTGCTAGTTTGCAGTCCCACCAGCAGTGTATGAGTGTTCCTATCTCTCCGCATCCATGGCGACATTTGTTGTTTTGGGACTTTTTGATAAAAGCCATTCTCATTGGAGTTAAGTGATATCTCATTGCAGTTTTGATTTGCATTTCCCTGATGATTAGAGATGTTGAGCATTTTTTCATATGTTTGTTGGCCATTAGTCTGTCTTCTTTTGAAAAGTTTCTGTTCATGTCCTTTGCCCACTTTTTAATGGGGTTGTTTGATTTTTGCTTGTTGATGTTCCTGAGTTCTGCATGGATTCTAGTTATCAGATGTTTATCGGATGCGTAGCATGCAAATATTTTCTCCCATTCTGTAAGTTGTCTGTTTGCTCTCATGATAGTTTCCTTGGCTGAGCAGAAGCTTTTTAATTTGATCAGGTCCCATTTATTTATTTTCATTGTTGCTGTGATTGCCTCCAGGATCTTCTTTGAGAAGACCCTGTATGGCAAAGACAATCTTAAGCAAACAGAACAAATTGGGAGGTATCAATTTACCAGGCTTCAACATATACTACCAGTCTATAGTAACTAAAACAGCATCTTATTGGCATAAGAATAGAGACATAGACGAGTGGAACATAATTGAGAACCCATATATAAAACCATCCTCATATAGCCATCTAATCTTTGACAAAGCAGACAAAAACATACACTGGGGTAAAGAATCTTTATTCGATAGATGGTGCTGGGAAAGTTGGATAGCCACATGTAGAAGACTGAAACAGGATCTGCACCTTTTACCTCTCACCTCTCACAAAAATCAATTCACGGTGGATAATAGACTTAAACCTAAGGCATGAAACTGTAAGAATTCTACAAGAAAATGTTGGAAAAACTCTTATAGACATTGGCCTAGGGAAAGAAATCATTCATGTGATTTTAAACAGCATGTTTTGTAACTTTGAAAAATACGGATGACTATTGCCCATTTTTTAATCAGATTATTTGGTTTTTTGTTGTTGAGTTGTTGAGTTCTTCATATATTTTGGATATTAACGTATTAACTACCATATGAGTTGTGTTTAACTCATGCAAGTTTTGAGCTTGGGGTCTCAGGAAGCATATGTAACTCCCATGTCCATTAACCTTGGGAGCTGCATGAACTATTTCAAGTTGCATATAACTCATGCCCCAAAAAACAATAAAAATAACACATTTTTTATTAAATTAGAAAGGATCATTTGTTTTTGAAGTTTTAATTCTATTTTCGTAATAAAACACTGTAGCCCCAAGGAAATATTTTTTTTTTCTAGTGTGGCATTCACTGTGTTAAACTCTTATCAGATTTATAGTTCACAAAATTACTCTCCCATTCTGTTCCTTGTCTCTTTGCTCTGTTGATCGCTTCCTTTGTTGTACAGAAATGTTTCAGTTTGATGTAATCCCATTTATCTATACTTGCTTTTGTTGCCTGTGTTTTTAAGGTTTTATCCAAAAAATCTTTGCCTAGACCAAAGTCATGAAGCATTTTCTCTGTTTTATTCTGGTTGTTTCATAGACTTGGGTCTTACATTTAAATCTTCAATAATTTTCTGTTCATCTTAGTATATGATAGGAGATAAGGGTCTAGTTTTATTATTCTGCATGTGGATATCCAGTTTTCCCAGCATGATTTTTTGAAGAGGCTGTCCTTTCCCTATCTTTTGCACTTGGAACTTTTGTTGAAAATCAGTTGGCTATAGATGCATGGGTTTATTTTGGAGTTTCCTCTTCTATTCCTTTGGTTTATGTGTCCATTTTTATGCCAGTACCATGCTGTCTTGGTTATAGCTTTGCAGCATGTTTTGAAGTCATATAATATAGTGTTACCAACTTTGTTCTTTCTGCTCAAAATTGCTTTGGCTATGAAGGGTCATTTTTGGTTCCACAAAAATTTTAAATTTTTTTTTCGATTTCTATGAAGAATGCCATTGCTATTTTGCTAATGCTTGCATTGAATCTGTGGATTTCTTTGGTTAGTATGGACATTTTAACAATATTAATTCTTCCAATAAAAAAAGACATTCAAATGGCCAACAGATATATTTAAAAATGCTCAACATCACTAATCATCAGAGAAATGCAAATCAAATCTGCTATGAGCTATCAGTTCACCACAGTTAGATTTGCTACTATCAAAAAATCAAAAGATAATAAGTTCTGCCCAGGATATGGAGAAAAGGGAACCCTTACACACTATTAATGGGAGTGTAACTTAGTATAGCCATCATGGAAAGCTCAAAAAATTAAAAATAGAACTACCATATGATCCAACAATCCCATACTGGCAATACATCTAAAGACCAAGAAATTAGTATGTCAAAGATATATCTGTACTCCTACATTTATTGCAGCACTGTTCACAATAGCTAAGATATGGAATTAACCTGAAGGCCCATCAGAAGATAAATGGATAAATAATACATAGTATGTATGCACAATGGAAGCCATAAAAAAAAAAAAATGAAATCCTGTCATTTGTGGCAACATGGAGAAACCTGGAGGACGCTATGTTAAGTGAAATAGGCCAGGCACAGAAAGACAAATACTGTATGATCTCACTCATATATAGAATTTAGAATGTTGTTCTCATAGAATTAGAGAGTAGAATAGTGATTACCACGGTTGGGGAAAAGAGGGGGAAGGAAAGATGGTGGGAGATTGGTCAAAGGGTACAAAGTTACAGTTAGATAGGAGGAATATATTCTGCTACTCTATTGCATGTTAGGATGCCTGGAGTTAACAATAATGTATTGTATATTTCAAAAGAGCTAGAAGAGATTTTGAATGTTCATCACAAAGAAATGATAAGTGTTTAAGGTAATGGATATGCTAATTACCCTGATTTGATGATTACACAATTTAGACATATATCAAAACATCATGATGCACCCCATAAATATGTACAATTATTATATGTCAATCATAACGTTTTTTAAAAACCCACAGAAAACTAGTACAGTTTACTGAGAAAAGAAAACACAAAAAAGGTTTGTAATGAAGATTAGGAGTTGTATTCAAATGGAATAAATCAAATTGAGCTTATCCCTACCTGCTAACATCTGGGCAATTTTCCAATGCAATTAGAATTCAATAAATTTATAAACTATTACTAGAACATGCAGGCCTCTTTTTGAAAAAAGTACATAAAAATTGTTTACTGGTATTAAAATTTTGAAAAATTAGTTAATAACTGCAACTGTGATTTTTGTAATTATTTACTTTTACAGGTTTTTATTTTCTAGTCCAAATATAGCATATAAGGAAATGAGGATAGATGGGAAAAAACAAAACTAGATTTTTTAAAAGAATTTTGCTTTTAAGATCTGCAGCTGAGATGAGAGATAGAAGAATTTAGTCTGGAGGAAGTGCATTTATTTCTATGTCACTGCTCATAAATCCAGTTGTACTTTTCTTTTACTTCATTCTGAACTTTCCAGACTAGAAAAGTTTTTACTAAGATAACAGAATATATTTTTATGTATTGGTTAAAGAAGTTTTCTAGATAGAAATATAAATAATTGCATTTTTAAATGCAGGTACCCATTTATAAAACAAACTGCACTAACCAGTAAATTCACCTACCTTTGCTTAAATTCACTATCTTGTAAAGAAACACACTTGGTTTCCAATGCCAGCTATGCTTTTGAGTTCTTGTATGAGCCACCATTGATTCTGGAATCAATCCTTTGGTCTGCTTTGTTGGAGTAATCACTTAAGACTAGGACAGTTTGCTTTTTCCAAATTCAGGATTCATCCAAGCAGTTTGGCTTTAGGAACTACTTTGCATTACATTGACTATATACATGTAAATGTACATGACAAATGAAATAGTTCATAATTTATTTCTGATGGAATTCACCTGAAAATAAATAGCAGTTGACCCTTGAACAACATGGATTTGAACTGTGTGGGTCCACTTATACATAGATTTTTTTTCAATAAATATATTAAACAATTCATGGAGATTTGTGATGATTTAAGAAAACTCAGAAACTGCATAGCCTAGAAATATCAAAAAATAAGAAAAATTTAGGTGTTTCATGAGTGCATAAAATATATGTATATACTAGTTTATTTATGTGTCAATTGATTGTTTATGTTATCCATAAGACTTCTGGTGAACAGTGGGCTATTTGTCAAGTTTTGGGGAAGTCAAAAGTTAAATGCAGATTTTTAACTGCATAGGGGTTTGTGCCCCTACACTCCGTGTTGTTCAAGGGTCATGTGAATCACTATTTTAGCCACTATTAAATTTATAATACTGGTGAAATCACTAATTTGACTGATAATTTATTGTACATGGCATTAGAATCTGTCCACAAGGGGGCTCCATTGCTCTAATTTTCAGAATTTTTGGTTAAAATGGATTATGATACTTTGGAAAATTTTTTTAGCTTTGCAGAAGAATTTAATAAACCAATTTTAAATGCACCAGAAAATCTGAAATATATTAATGGGTCACATTAACCTGAAAGAAAGAAGTGCAGCCTCCACACTCTCTGGTGCATCTCATTTTCCTTAGTGAAAAACTTTCTTTACTGAATGTCATCTTAGTAGTCAACTATGACAAAGTTGTCCTTCTCTAAGTTGTGCAAAGCCAACTATACCACTGATTACATAAACACTATGAGATAAATAACATAATTGCAATGGTTAAGATCTGTAAGACCCTCATGATTTCCATATGGCAACATGCTATTTTAATGGCAGACACATAGCAAATATCATTTTTATAACATCATCTTTTCAAAAAAAAAAAAAAAAAAAAGAAAAGAAAAAGAAAAGAAAAGAAAAAATCCACCCTAATTTTTTTCTTCAATAAAATGGGATCGGGGAATATTTGTAAATATCTAGTCAACTAAGTATTTATTAGCTACTTTTTCAGGAATCCCACTGTTTATTCAATTCCGTTCAATAAAAGTTTCTTGAGTGCTGGCTTCAATACAAATATTGTTTTAAAAAGTAGAGGAGTTTTAAATACAAAAAAGAATTGATACCCCCAAGCAACTTACAGTTTCCTGATAGTGAAACAGAAACAAACGTGTGGCAAAATGATGGAGGTGCTGAATAATACAGAAAGGTTTGCACCTTGATAAGCCAGAAAAGACTATGCATTCATACTAGGTTTAAATATATCAGAATATGTTGTATTATTTCACATTTTAGAGAAAACGTTCGATGCTCATTTGCCTTGCACCCTTCATTGTGCTGAATATTTTTTGTGTCCTCTTACATAATTCTCATACTAAACCATGCAGTGGATACGACCTGCCTCCCTTTCAGGCCTTTGAGCACCAACCATTTCACCTCAGTTAACAACAGAGGACTAAACAATTTCATGATGCCCAGTTTGGCCTCTAGGTGGCGCATAAATCTTTTTGGTTATGAAGCAGATGTCACTATTCTGGTCTAACACTCCCCTGCCCCCGCCCCCTTTTCTAAGAAAGAAAAATTCCTCAAAAAATACTGCTATATGCTTTCAACTGTCACAAAATTCTATGAGTAGCAATATAACACAGATATTAAGTCACAGGAGGAATAAAATTCATGATGGGACGTTTTATGTTACCAAGAGGAACTCTAAAATAATGGAAATATTTTTAAAGTGCGGATAGAAACAAAAAGTAGAACGGTGGTTGCCAAGGGTGGGAGGAGTGGAAATGCGGAGATGTCGGTCAAACAGTACAAACTTTCATTTATGCAGGATAAGTCAGTTCTGGAGATCTAATGTACAGCTTGGCGACACTCTTGTATCGTATAATGGAAATTTGCTAAGAGAATAGATCTTTAGTGTTCTCCCAGCACACACACAAACACGTACATAAGGTAACCATGTGAGTGATGGACATGTTAATTGGCCTGACTGTGGTGATCATTTCAAAATATATATGTATATCAAAACATCACGTTATATACCTTAAATATAGATCGTTCCTATCAGTTAATTATACTCCAATAAAACTGAAAAAAAGAGGGGTTGAAGGACGTTTAAATTTTGAAATGATAGAATATGACCATGGAAGGAAAGCTCTAAAAGGTCAAAGAATTTTTTTTTTTTTGTTTCTATATCCCTAGTGCCAACTATATAGTAAACATTCAAAAATTACTTGGTCAATAATCTTCCTCCCAAACATTTTCTGTTAAAACCTAGAGAGTGAATATTTTTGAGTTTGTTGGCTATATGGGGTCAAGTACTCAACTTTGCCGCTTTAGTGAGAAAGCAGCACAGTCAATATGAAAAAAAATGGGCATGGCTCTGTTCTTGTAAAACTTTATTTACAAAAACTGGTAGCCAGCAACTGTAACACAAGCTATAGGTTGCCAACCCCTGGTCTAGACTCTTCCACCCCTGCTATGCAGTTCCTTGGGTGTTCAAAATTGTCATGGTGCTCTTGACAAACAGACATTGTGGCCATGTGGAACCATATCTTAATATTTATATTAGGATCTTTTTGCTTATACGAGCTATCAACAGAAGTGATAAGTTCATAATGGTTTTCTTGTTTCTCTCCCTTGAAGGCCATGGTTCTCGTCTATGCACCACTAACTATATTGGAAGAGTCTCTCCAGTACAATACTCCAAGTTGATAATAGCTTTGGAAATAAATAATAGCTATATCTCATGTGGTAGAGTAAAGTACAGGTCTTTACCATCTGATTGTTTTCAGTTTAAATGTTTGCTTGCCCTATAATTGTGATATTTTCATCATCAGAATCACTAGAGAAAACACACAATTAAAAAATGCCTCCAAACTCTGCTCTATTTATATAATTCAGCAAGAAAGACTATCAGCCTGAGGTACATAGGTTTTATGACACTTCTTAAAGAACTAAAGTTTAGTGGCCAGAATTAGGGCAAAATTCCGTTATTACCAGTCTCCACTCTCTCAACCCCTGCATTCACATCTTTGGGACATCACTGGGGTAAGTGTTGATGTAGAAAAGAGACAACAGTCTGCAGCCATACCACCTTGAACGTGCCTGATCTTATCTGATCTCAGAAGCTAAGCAGAGTTGGGCCTGCTTAGTACTTGGATGGGAAAAACGACAACAATAACTCTAGATGCACAGAAATAGACCCACAGAGACATTCTTGAAAAGAGAACAAAGATGCACTTTGATCTTCTATTTCTAGTTTATTAATGGTTCATGTATTGTGTTGGTTAATTTTACATGCCAACTTAAATTGGGCCATGGGATGGCTGTACAACTGACCCAGATCTTAGGACATGCCAGATGCCAGCCTCCATAATCATGTAAGCCAATTCCTTATGGTAAACCTCATTCTATAAATACATATATCCTATTGGGTGCTTCCCTGGAGAACCCTGACATTCTCTCTCTCTCTCTCTTTGTGCATATATATACCTATACACACACACACACGTATACATATGTACACAGTCATGTGTTGCTTAATGGTGGGGATACATTCTAAGAAATGCATTATTAGGCAAATTTGTCATATTGTGAACATCATAGTATATACTTACACAAACCTAGATGGTATAGCCTACTACACACATAGGCTATATGGTATAGCAGATTGCTTCTAGGCTACAAACCTGTATAGCATGTTACTGTACTGAGTACTCTAGGCAATTGTAACACAACGGTTAGTATGTGTATATTTAAACATATCTAAACATAGAAAAGGTATAGTAAAAATATGATATAAAAAGTAAAAAATGGCACACCTGTATACTGTACTTACCATGAATGGAGTTTGTAGGACTGAAGGTGTTCTGGATTAGTGAGTGAGTGGTTAGTGAATGCGAAGGCCTAGGACATTGCTGTACATTACTGTACACTGTATAAACACTGTACACTTAGACTATACTGAATTTATAAAAAATATTTTCTTCAGTAATAAATTAATCTTAGCTTTCTGTAAATTTTTTACTTTATAGAATTTTAAATTTTTTTACTCTTTTATAACACTTAGCTTAAAATATAAACACATTTTATAATCGTATAAAATATTTTTATATACTTATTCTATAAGCTTTTTCCTATTTTAAACATTTTTTAATCTTTTCTTTATCTTTTAAACCCTTTTGTTAAAAACTATGACACAAAAAACACACTATATATTAACCTGGTCCTACACAGGGTCAGAATCACCAATATCACCGTCTTCCACTCCATATCTTGTCCCACTGGAAGGTCTTTGGACAATGACATGCAGGGAGCTATCATCTATAATTAAAATGTCTTCTCTTGGAATACCTTCTGGAGAAACTGCCTGAGGCTGCTTTATAATATAATATAGTAAATGCAAAAACCAGTAGTGGAGTCTTATATTATTATCAATTATTATGTGCTGCACATAATTGTATGTGCTATACTTTTAGGTCTGGCAGTGCAGTAGGTTTGTTTACACCGGCATCACCACAAACACATGGGTAATGTGTTGTGCTATGACATCACAAGGGTTATGATGTCACTAGGTGATAGGAATTTTTCAGCTCCATTTTAATCTTATGGAACTATGGTTGTATATGTGGTGGTCAAAGAGTCATTGAACAAAAAGTCATGTGGCACATGATTGTCTATAGAGACAGATAAATAGATCTCTCTATATGTATGCATGGTTTCACTGGGCATCTCCATCCCTGCCCTACTAGCCTAGAAACTCTCCTTTACTTTCTGAGCTTCAACTGTGAACACTGGCTGCAGAGCCTCCCTCTGCTTTGACTAGGAATTCAATGAACTCTTTGCTCCTTTGACTTTCTACAACAGCTGGAACTTTGATATTCTTGTTTCTACTATGAAAGTTTTTACTATGAAAGTTGAATATAGCAAGCGAACATAGTACTCCCACAGCTGAGTGTACACCAAGGGAGGAAAATGTGGTTGAAATCCCAAATTGGAACATTAATGTGTTTTCTTAGTATACTCTGGTAAAGCCAAATTATGAAGATGTTTCATTTAAATTTTTAGGTTTTCATAGAAAATAAACATTATAAAAACATTTTCAAAATAGAAAGACATCCAACCTTCCACATCATTCACTAATAATGCTTGGAACAAAAATATAGATGCAATTTATAAATCAAAAACTGCCTTGGTTCTTTCTGGCCTGTTGCCAAATTTCTTAAGATTTGGATTGATTTCTTTTTAAAGGTCTCTGGGTTGCGGACATATGCTAATTTGCTAAATTTCTTTAATGGATAAAAAGAAAGACATTAAAATGCACTGACATCATTGATGAGCTTGAAAAAACCAAGACATTTGGTTTATGTAAGGTTTTATTGAAATATCTGGAACCAAAGAAGCAGTTTGTATTTCAAGGCTATTTAGAAAACAAGGCATAAATCTTCTTTTGATAAGAGGAACAAATCAATAGAAAACAAAACACATTTGCATGTTCTGATAGTATTGCAAATGGGGAATAGAACACTTAGGTTAACCTATTGTTGAAGACGAGCCCATTCAACTCTGTTGTGTACAGAGAACATAATTCAGTAATTTTGATAACTTTTGAAGTAAGTGCTTCTGTTTTTTAGGTATCTCTAAGCTCTCTTTTATGAGTTAAAATTTTGATAGGTTTTATTATTTTTAACACTGATTTCCCTACAACGTGCTCAAACAGGAAAACAACACAGTGTCTCTACTTAAAATTGAGGGAAAACTACTTTGATATTCACAGTTGCTAAACAAAGCCTCTTTGTTTTTAAAAGCAAGAAAACACTAGAAAATATGGAGCTGAAGTAACAAGGAAAGAAAATAATTGTGACACCATATAATGAAAATTAAATCAATAGGTAAGGATAAAACAGTTATGGCCATACAGATTATGCAATGAAACAAATTTCTGTCGGATCTTGACTTGGTTTATATCTTTGGGAGTAATGAAAATTATGAAAAATTATCATTATATTGTACTATCTTCCTTTCGTATAATGGAGAGTTTCTTTTCTTTTTTATGGTTCTACTAAAAAATCCTCGTTATTTGTTACTTGAAACAGAATCTGGCACGGTGAAAGAGTGAGTTTCTCACTAAAACTTTTATAGTTCTTTGCTGTTGGTAGACATATCGTCTGTGGTACTGGAAGCAATTGCACATAAAAGCAGAGGAAGGCATGCATCCTGCTTTTCCTCCCCTAGGGCCAAGTAGAGCTCAGCCTGCTAAGCCCGGCTCCCTTTCCTCCATCTGTTTATTTTTTTAATTGACACATAATAATTGTATGTATTTATGGGGTACAGTGTGATGTTTCCATACATGTATACATTGTGTGGTGATCAAATCAGGGTAATTTAAATATACATCACCTCGAACATTTATCCATCCTTTCTGCTCTATAACCTCAGTTTAAAGTGGATTGTGGACGTCCCGTTTGGAGCTGAATTTTGGACACTTCATGTGTCCTTTGCATAATCAAAATACATTTATTCCTGCTCACATAGCACAAGCTTTTTGCTTCTGCTCTGACATTACTAGATACCACGCTAAAATGGTTTTTAGAAAACATTTGGATATGGCGTGGCCATGGGTCACACTAACATTGGGAGAATTTTCCCTTCCGTCTGGAACAGTGTGTGTTGAGGCTATAAAGTAACACTTTTAGCGATTTCGATCCAATGCTGAAAGAAAGAAAAGAGAAAGAAAGAAAGAAAAGAAAGAAAGAAAGAAAGAAAGAAAGAAAGAAAGAAAGAAAGAAAGAAAGAAAGAAAGAAAGAAAGAAAGAAAAGAAAGAAGGAAGGAAAGAAGGAAGGAAGGAAGGAAGGAAGGAAAGAAAGAAAGAAAGAAAGAAAGAAAGAAAGAAAGAAAGAAAGAAAGAAAGAAAGAAAAAGAAAGAAAGAGAAAGAGAAAGAGAGAGAGAGGGAGGGAAGGGAGAAAGAAATTTATTCAATTGGTAAATGTAAAATTTTTTGTATTTCTGTCTTGGTCCTGAATGAGTCACTCTCAAGGAACGTACCCCTTGCCCATTTGAGCCAGAGTGATTCTACTTACAGTTATTTTTTATATCGGGGTCTCTAAAAGACATAATTGAAATAAGTGATTCATTTGTAAAAATTTCTATAATTAGTTTTTCCCATAGTCTCCAAAATCTCTTTAGCTGTAAGAATCTGTGAAATTTTTCCTATATTGATGACTTTATACATAAATCAAAACAGTAATAAAGAACGAATACATATAGTATTTACCAAATGCAAAGTAAATACATTTCTAAGAGCCTGAAATAAATTAACACATTTATATTTCACAGAAAATCTATGAAAATGTATGTGCATATCTCCACTGAAAGATGAGAAGGCTAAGCATTTAAATAACTTGCTTAAGTTCAAACCCAAGTAAGTTGGCCCCAGATTCTAGCTCTCGACCCCGCCCTGTTGCTGAGACCTGTGCAGCACAGCAGTGGGCAGCCACTAGACAGGCCTTTTCTAACGGTACAGATTGACTCAGGATTTTGTTTTTGTGTTCTTAGAACTTGTATAAATTCTTTACATTAGAGAAGCCTAAATGGAAAGATTTGTGTTTGAAGGCTTTTCTCTGTTACACAATGTTTGACACCATTTGCCTCATCTTTGCTGATGCTGTAGGAGCAAATGTTTTTGAAGAAGCGTCTATGAAAATGTAAGAAAATTAGACTGAGGAGACTTTAATAGATGCCTTATTTCTGAACATGTTTTTATTTGTGTGACCATGAATGAGTTATTTAACTTCTCTGAGCAGAAATTTCCTTATTAATTATATCTTGGGATACTATTTTAAAAAATATACTCACTGAATTTTTCTATAATGAAATGGGGTATAAAAAATACTCTATGAAATTGTAAAACTTTAATGTTTCTTTTTCTTCTTTCTTCCCTCCTTTTTATCCTCCTCTTCCTTCTTCTTCTATTATTTTCTCATTTTTAATATTATAGTGATAAGACTAAAATTACCTTATTTTTCCTACTTACCAGATATTATCCTCTGGAATGCATCTTGTTTAAAATCCTTTAATTTATTCATCCTTCAAAACTTTTCTTTCTAGGATAATAATGCAAAATTGGTTTATTAGAGTTACTTTAGATATCCTTGTAGCATCTTCAATCTGCTTTGTGTTGGACGTCTGTCATTTTCCAGATCTTTAGAGGAAACATCTTAAGACTTGTATTAAAGCCATGAGCTTTTAAGACCACTCTTTTGCTTTTTTTATTTCAGAACATTATGGGGGTATAAATGTTTTTGTTAGATGGATAGCTTTTGTATTGCTAAGTCAAAGTTATAAGTGTGTCCATCACCCAGATAGTGTACATTGTACCCATCAGGTATGATTTCAGCCATCTCTGCCCTCCTCCATCCCACCTGCATGATTTCTGTTGAGTTTTACTTCCATCTGTGCACATGAGTGCTGATCGGTTCTTTCCAATTTAATGGTGAGTACATGTAGTGTTTGTTTTCTCATTCTTTAGATACTTCACTTAGGAGAATGGTCTCCAGTTCCATACAGATTGTTGCAAAAGGTTTTAATTCATTATTTATAGCTCAATAGTACTCCATGGTATACACATACCACATTTTATTAATCCACTCATGAGTTGGTGGGAACTTGGGCTCATTCCACATCTTTGTGTTTGCGAACAGTACTGTAATAAACATTCTAGTGCAAGTGTCTTTTTGATAAAATGACTTTTTTTCCTTTGGGTAAATACCCAGTGATGGGGTTGCTGGATCAAATGGTAGGTCTCTACTTTTAGTTCTTTTGACCATGTGTTTTGAAGTTTTGTTATTCACATAGGTTTGACACCTGTTTAATAATCTCAAAATAAAAACAAAGTCAGTAAATGGATAATGTGCCCACAGAGAACTTTCAGCGTCTTCCTAACCCTCTATTTTTGGTTAGTGTCCATTGTATAATTACTTTTAAACAATATTTGATGAAATGGATTACCCTTTTTCCTTCATTATGCTTTTTTTTTTTTTTTTTTTCGGAGAATGATCCTTCCCGACTCTGTTAATCCTTCAGGGTTAATGTTTGCCTTTGTGACCATCCCAGAGTCTCACAATTCAAGAATGGTTTCAGGGTTGAGGTCTCAGGATTCTTGAACGGTCTCACAATCCTGTGGTCATGTTTCTGCTATTGAACTTATCATGTAGTATTATAATTATCTTTGTATTGAATATTTCTTCCTAAATTGGCCATGTGCTTCTTAAGGGAAATGAATGATGCCATGGATATATTTGTGTACTCCCTTTAAATCACACAGTGCCTGATACCTAATGGAAGATCAAGCAAGGTATGAATGAGTTAGTGGTTATGTTAAAACAAAAACTTGTTACTTGCACTAATTCCATTTGCTTATCACGCTCCTCACTGTAAAGCAAGAATAAACAATCTGGAGTTGTTCTATTTTTAGACTGAATTCTACTCTGTAATGTTGGCCCTGATGGATGCCATAATGTTTAAGAAAATAATCATTTTTTGCCTATTCTGATGGCGCTTGAACTTTTTATTAATGATTTAATAAAATTCATATAAACAACCAGTAAATAATTGGTGATTTGAGAAATTCCTGACTTCACATTTTTCAATAATTTAAATTATTGATACTATTTGCTAGGGTGTTGGCAATTTGAGCAAGTATCCTGCCAAGTTTGTAATTAAAATATAAATTGGTTTTATGAATCAAAGTACTTCCTTTCTGGATAAATTAATCCTCAGAGACACTGGCAATTGGCATCATACGCATTTGTAAAGTCAAGCAAGAAAGGTTAGTTGCAACTGTAAAATGAAAATGATTAGAAGTAGTCAGGTTTGTACTGACAAAATTACTCTAAACAGAATTTCCCAGTCTAAACAATATCATCCATTGTGATAAAATGTTCCAAAAACCTGCACCATCAGGCCATTATTTAGTTAATATTTATCCCTCTTAAAATGCAGATAGTCCAGCATCCAAGTATCTGTGTTTATTTGTAAATCTATTATTTCAAACTCAGATAAACATATCTCATGATGGTCATGTTCCCTTTCTATCCTTGATAGTTTTATTTTACAAAGTCTATTCTTGGTGAATGAATGTAACTACATTAAAAGCATTTAATGATCTGAGCATCGTATTTAGGATGATATTGCCTAAAGACATTAACTTACAAACTTAGCATACATGTTCCACAGGGAATTGGGTGGAGTTTCCTTCCCTCCTACCTGTTAGTGGGAACGGGGACCACTTTGAGGCATAAATGCCTTAGAAGGAAAAACTGAGTCATAGAAGGGGGAAAACTAAAAAGTGACATAGTTCACAGGGGATTAGGGTAGGCATTCTTAGTGAGAGTCTGGAGATGTGAGAAAAGGGAATGAAAGCCATCATCATATAAACATAGTTGTATTTTTTTTTTCTCCTAACCTTTCTCTTTATCCTTAATGAAAATAGAGAGGGAGAAAGGATAAGTGACTGTGGTGGGGGTTCTTTCCTCCTTTCCTGTCAAGGACACTGCTGTATTTGTCCAAAGAAACTGCTTAACAAACTCACTTGAGGTCAAATTGAAACCTCCAGCGTTCTCAAGCCAAAACATTAGAGTAGGAGACCATGCGACAGGACTGAGACTGGATACAGGGGCTTGCAGAGTGGGTGCAGGTGTTACAGTCTAACTAATGGGGAACTAATAACCACAGACAAGAACCGACTTTAACTGGCTTGGTAGCTATCTCTGTCACCTTACACGAACTTTGGCTAATTATAATATTATTGGCATTGTGGTTTTAATTTCTCCACTCTTGACAGTTCCAAAACAACTATATAAAGTATGAAAATGGAAGGGAACCCAATTCTAGGAATTACTACCCAAATTCCTAGTAAAAAACCACCCCCTTAGCCTTGAATATTCCCCCTGTCAATTAGTGAGACTTCATGAAACCAAAAACCCACTTCTTTCCGTCCAGGTGCTCGGGGCCTGCCTTCTCCCTCTTGAGAGAGAGTATGCTTTCACTTTCACCTTCAATGAAAGCAGCTTGCTTTTGACTTACGTGGTGCATTCCGAAATTCTTTTCTCCAAGGATCACCAAGAACCTGAAAATGTCTCCACTCTGAGGGTGGTAACAAATAGAACCATCATATTTGAAGGGGGTAAAAATTTGCTGGTTATTCCAGAAAGGAGATTTGGAAGAGGTAGCAACCAATATAGGAGGGGAAAGGGAAAAATCTATGCACTATGTGGGATGACCCCACCCTCTGATCTCTCAAAATGTTAGTAAAGGTAATAAACTCACAGAACATTGTAGGCAAGTAATTTTTTTTGAAGGGACAGGTGAACATGTTAGGCTTCAGGTCTAACTTGATGCAGGTAAAATTGTGCCAGTGAATTTGGAGCAGGAGTACACAGAAAGATAGTGTGAGAAAAGAAATTGTACATAATTTGAAAAATTCCAGAAGCTGTGTGGAGGGGGATAGTATGAGTTAGTGTAGAACGTGACGTTGGGAGTTCAGTCCAAATTTAGTCTCTAGTGGGCTCTCAGCTGACAAGTGGTTTATAGTAAATTTGTAGTCACATACTTTTTCTGGGCTCATATGTATGTGTATGGTTGTACACTTACACGCAGTTGAGATCTTACTAAATATAAAATATCTCCTCATTTTTATGACATTTATATACTATTTTGTAAAACCTAAAAATTTAGATGCAAACTTCATGTTAATTGAATATAATATTTCATAAAATGAATGTTCCATATTTTACCTTACAGTTTCCCTGTTTAGATTTTTTTGAATTAGTTTGGAATTACATTTAACACTGTAATCAACAGCCATGCACTTAAATAGTTATGAATCAGATTATCTCCTTTGAGAAATTCCTGGAGGTATTATAATATATAACATTTTTAAAGCTCTTGATCCTTATTGACAAATTACTTTCCAGACACTAGCCACTTTCTACTCTCACTAGAAGGTAGAAAATTTCCTTTTCATTCACCTCTTATTGAATTGGAGCACTACCAAATTCTGATATGGTGACTGAAAATGTTTTAATTTAAATTTCAATAAACTCAAGTAGTTTGAATTTGGTACTTTTTTGACAGTCTTTCTGGTTTTCTAACATATTTGTATAAGCTTTGTATAAGAATATTATTTAAATAAATATATCAATGAATAATGAATATTCATGAAAGATTTCAGAAATATTATATAGAGATTTTTTAAAATAACTATTTGCAAAAGGGTTTCTGTAAGATCTAAATGAACTAACTTATTTATTGCCCTTGGAAGAGTTCCTTGCATTTAGAAAGTACTGTATGTGTTAGTTTTTTATTATTGTTAGTACTTCACTCGCAATTTAATCAAATATAGAAAATAATTCACAGATTCTCACAGCTGAAAAAGACCTTAGCAACTATGGAGAAAAGCAGTAATAGAAATTTTTACTGCTGAATCACTTATTATAATTTATTTAAAAAAAAAAAACAACTACAAATATAATCATTCCCACTCAAGTGGTTAAAGGGCCTGGGGTACCCCCAACTCCACAAGTCAGCTTTTCCTTTGTTCTCAGAATGATCCATCTTCAAGGCATCTGTAAAGGAACTCTTAATGCCATTGAACATCAAAGATTGAACACTATTACCAAAGACCAAATTCCTTACTGAAAACAAACAAATAAATAAATAAATAAAGACACAACCGTTCCAGAGAGGCAAATTAGCCCTTGGTCATGCAAGAAGTTAAAAGAAGCAGCACATCTCTTATGTCTTGTCTTTTCATTTGATACACAGTAAAATAAAATCAATCTAGTATATTGCCCAGGAGTATGAAGCAAAACAGTCCTTATTTCAAAACATTTTGGAAGGATGTAAACCTGAATTATTTGCATGGTTACTGTTTTATAATACTAATGGTGCAATGCATGTGAATTATCTAGAATGTCTTTATTTTAGCCATCCTTAAATTTTGACTAGAATTACACATTAAACTCCAATTGCATAAATATAATTAAAATACTAGCCCATCAATGATTCATAGTTAAAACACACAAATCTTTCAGAGAAGCATAAATTATATGAACTTACAGGGCATGAATATAAAAAAGACAATTAGATATCATAAGACATCTCAAAGTCACATGAATGTTAATATTTTTCTTTTCCCAAGGGAGCTAAAAAGTATTTTATATCTTATTATTTTATTGCCCAACTTAATTTTTATCTTCTTTACTTACATGAAAATTAGTTGAAAAGTAACAGTAGTTTTACTTACTCTTCCCAAACACAAGTGTGTCAATAACATTTATTTCCACATTTCTCACACAAAAAAGATATTTTAAGTGAGAAGTGTTTGTTTTAAAGTTGCATACAATACACAGCAAATGAAATGCTATTTTCAGCAAGTTCGATATGCTTTATTTTTTCTTCCTCTTTTAAATTTGCTTTGTGAGATTATTATATAGGTTATGCTTTTTGAGCCCTGGGAAATCTAAGTAGGATTTGATTCTTTCCTCTGAGTTTGAGACTTTAACTACATGCACATAACAATGTGCAGTCCATCTTTATGCAAATAGTTTAAAAAGGCAATGTGCCCGAAGAGCTGTTTTATGGCATTATTTGGTTTTATATCTTTGCAATCAACACTATGCAGCTAACATGGCCATGTAAATTCATGAGAGATGTTTCTATTCAAACCCAAACAAGGTCACCTGCTTTTGAAAATCAGAGTGAGATAAAAGTGACATTGTTTCTACAATGGTACTAAAAGCTGTACAGCCTCTTTTTTAAAAAATAAAACTATTGATTCCATCTTTGAAAATATCATTGACTTTTTTTGCAATTGGATTACTAATACTAATTCTAATGAGAGAATTTGGGATGAGTTCTGCTGCCAGCTATTCACACCTTTTAATATTTCCTTTTGCAGAATGTTCTCTAAATCATTAAATAGATTTCAAAACTTGTTTTGTTTTCAGTGGCCACAGTTAGCTTCTTCAGGCACCACATTTGTATATGGAGGTGAGTTTGCAACTCATATGATTGTATGTATCTTTAGTATGTGTTCTATGATATATACTACAGAAGAGACTTGTAACATTTTTAATTTTTTTTTATTTCAGCATATTACAGGGGTACAAATGTTTAGGTTACGTATCCTGTCTTTGTGCCACCCGAGTCAGAGCTTCGAGCATGTCCATCCCCCAGATGGTGAGCACCTCACCCATATGGTGTGTATATTCCCATCCCCGCCTCCCTGCTCACACCTCCCTGATACCCAATGAATGTTAGTACTATATGTGCACTTAAGTGTTGATCAGTTAATAGCAATTTGATGGTGCTTGTTTTTCTATTCTTGTCTTATTAAATACAAGTCTCCTGACTTGTAACATTTTTAAAAATCAACTTGCAAATGTATTTAATGAGATTTATTTTCTTTTCTTGGGGATGGTGTGTTTCTTTTTTCTTTTGGGGTGCTGTGACTTTCTCTTCTCTTCTCCCCTCTTTTCATAGTGTCATTTTTTCTTAATTGTATACAAAATGAAGCTCACATTCACTTAAATGCATACTTTGTTCTGTACCAGTGTAATGTGTTCCTGCTAATCTATCTATAAAGATGTGTCTTGCTCTACCCCATATGTGGGTAGCTATTTAACAGAGAACATAAACTAGCTTACTCAGAGATAAATCTCAAGACTTTCTTCATATTAGCCAGCTGTTATTACACAGTGGAATGTTCTTCTATTACCCTACATTGTGATAGATCTAATAGGACCTATGCTAGGCACTTTATGGATTATTTAGTTCATTCTCAACAATCTTATGCCTATGTATTATTATTTTTCCCATGTTATCAACAGGAAAACCGACGCAAAGCATATATAAGTCACCTGCCAAAGTCCAAGTAGCTAGAATGTGGCAGAGCTGAAATCCATCTACTACATCATGTGCCACCATCTAAATTCAGGAGCACCAGATCCTCAAATGTTCTTAACAAAGCAGAACAAAACAAAGTGTAGAGTAGGGAAATTAGGAGGGCTACACTGAAGGTTCTTTAAGTATCTTTTGCCAATTCTAGATAAGTTCAGTAGAAGATCCCATAATGTTGACAGAGGCCCTGCACGAGGGCGAGAAAGTACTTGCTTTGGTATCAGAAATGCTGGGATTAAACTTTCATCTCACCTTTTAATAATTATAAGAAAAAGTTGGGGCAAGGCACTTCACCTCTTTGAGACTGAGTTAATAAAATGAAAATAAAGATGCTTGCTTTTTCCCATCTAACTCACAGGGAGATCATGAAGCAATAAATACATAAATGCAGAGCAAAGTATAGAATACAGGTGGTCCCTGGGTTATGGATGAGACATGTTCCTGAGAATGTTTTTAGGTCAGATTCGCATGTAACTCAGATGCCTGATGAACAGCACATCTATGGTAATGATAATAGTAATATTAATAGTAACAATACTATAATGGTTCATATGTGGCAGTAATAATATAGTGTAATACTGTAATAATAATAATAATAGTAATATCCCTGTACTGTAATAATAAGCTACACACACTATTATGCTCTTTCTTTTAATTCAAACAAGTAGAACATAAAAACAAACATACAAAATGTTTAGATAGGAGATAGGAGAAATTTCAAAAAGGAATATTAAAGGTTAACACTCACCTAACATTGCATCAATGCTAGGCTAATAGGAATGTTTTGCTTATTGTGATATTCTAGCCAAATCAATAATAACCTTTCCATTTCAATAATTAATCCACTAATAATTGACATTTTCATTGGAGCACTGCCTTTCACATGTTCCATTGTTCTCATTTCACCCTTTAAAATTGTTCCAACAGTTGAGGGACTGAAGTCTAATGCGTTGCCAGTGAATGACAGTGTCTGGCCTTTCTCTGAACACTTTATTATATTTCTACTTTTGTTTCTATTATAATCACTTTCTTTTCACTGCAGGCTCACCTGGACTTGCAGTGGACTTTCTCTTTGGAGGCATGGTCATAAGGGTAAACACAGACTCACAAAATCGAATAAAGAGGTTAAGATGAAAGCCATGCTGTGTGTAAGCCACCGGATAAACAATGAGACCAGCCTCTAGCAAAAACATGCTGCCCCAACGAACTGCTCACACCTTGTGGGTTTGTTTACAAGTGCAGAAGAAACTAGTTCCCAAATTATTAATTTAATTATTTAATTATAAATTATATTTATGGGGAGCCTTGAGAGTTCTGTAAGGAAGGAACACCATAAATTGAGTTGTCCGTTACCTGGGGACTGCCTGTGTGATATAAATATAAGGGTTTATAGATGAGCAAAAATTTTCCTTTAAAAGAAGATTTTGAAAAGTATAAACAATTACAAAAAAGTAAGAGATTTACAGAATTTTGTACTCGCCATCAAAGATTAACTGGCCGGGCGCAGTGGCTCACGCCTGTAATCCTAGCACTCTGGGAGGCTGAGGTGGGCGGATTGTTTGAGCTCAGGAGTTCAAGAGCAGCCTGAGCAAGAGTGAGACCCCGCCTCTACTAAAAAATTAGAAAGAAATTAATCGACCAACTAAAAATATATAGAAAAAATTAGCCGGGCATGGTGGCACATGCCTGTAGTCCCAGCTACTTGGGAGGCTGAGGCAGGTGGATCACTTGAGCCCAGGAGTTTGAGGTTGCTGTGAGTTAGGCTGACGCCATGACACTCACTCTAGCCCGGGCAAAAGGGTGAGACTCTGTCTCAAAAAAAAAAAAAAAAAAAAGAGATTAACTATGTTTATGTTTTGTCATTGTTGCAAGAGTTTAGAAATAAAATAGAAGCTTATTTTTTCTATCTCAAAGTTCATTTCCCCACCTTCCCAACTCGGAGGCCATGAAAGTGATGAATTTGGTGAGTATGCCATTAGACCATGTTTGTATACTTTACTGAAAATTTATGTATCCATAAATAATGTGTTTCGTTGCTTTGTGTTTATGCAAATTTACATAAATGTTGTCAATCTGTATAAAGAAACTTAATCTTGCAATTTAATTTTTCATTGTGTTTTAAATTTTCTCTGTACATTTCTATATCTCTGATTCAAGTGTAAGAACATATCACAAATATTTATCCATTCTCCTACTGATGCACAATTGATTGATCCCAAATTTAGCTGTGCTTTAATAAATAACTTTGCAGACATCTCCTGATACGCCCATGGAAAATTTTCTTTCCATGTTTGCCCTACATTGGCAGTGCACCAAGGTTTAAGGCACAGTGCCCTAATGGGATAAGTACACTTCATTTGAACTAATGGTTCATGTTTATCCCGTTTCCTGCACTGAATCATTCATTTGTAAGCATCACATTTTCAAAGGGCACAATTAAACAAATGTTTTGGATTTTAGTACCTTGGTTTAACGGTGTCTTCGAAGATCTTCTCTGGGTACTAAAGAAGAAAGCATTTTAAATAGTCTGTCATCTGGCCACTGGAATCCATTTTCAGAAATGACATATTTAATCATCAAATTCTTCAGCTTATAGCCTTTCAATGAAATTGAAATCCTATGACTGCCAAATAAGAAACATACTCTTAGCATGCCTGGAAGAACTCTCCATTGTCTCAACCCCTGTTTTCCTCCTTAATCTCTTGCTTTGTGCCTCTCAGTATGCTTTATCTATACCAAACCCCTTACAGTTCCCAGTTTGCTCCTTATAGTTTAATGCCATCATGTTGCTTCCTGTCATCTTTGGAAAGATAATGCTTTTGTGCTTGGTGAACACATATTCAATACCTGTTTGCCAAAACACTTTGTGACTATGTGCTCCTCCCTCTTTGCATTCTACCTGGCCTCTAATTTAATATCAATTGGTTTTAGGATCAGAATCGACAAAAAGAACCACAAGGCTTAATGTGTACCCATCAGTCATTTTAATTAGTTTTGAAAGACTCGAACAGGCAGCATAGCCATTCACAGCCAAACGGCAGCTCTATGGGGAGGTCTCACGGTATCTCAGGCCAGCTGCCAGGCTCTCCACGCACCAAGTGTGCTCTGTTGCAAAGCTGACGTGGGCAGGGACTGAAAGGGAGCTACCCTCCTTCCCTTAACCAAGCTCGCCTTGAGCTTGCCAGTAAGCCTTCCTGGGCATGTGTGCTGAGCCACATTCCTTCTGGGGCAGCTGCAATTTCAGGGGTTCACAATAAACAATTCTGAAAACCAGGTACTATATGCAAATTTAGCATAGCATGGACTAGTTACATTATGTATCAGAGAGCAGTGTTGCAAGAAGATAAAACCAGGGTTTTAATCCCCAGCTATCGCTCTTCAACACAAAGAGAAATGTTATGGGTTGAGTTGTGCTCCCCCCTTAAATTATATATTGAAGTTCTTACCCCCAGTCTCTCAGACTGTGATTATATTCGGAAATAGGGCCATTAAAGTGATAATTAAATTAAAACACAGGCTTTAGGATGGGCTGTCCTCCAATCTGACTGGTGTCATCACACAAAGATGAACTTAAACACACTGAGAATTACCAGAGATGCCTTAGCACAGAGGAAAGACCATATGAGAAGGTGGCCAGCTGCAAGCCAAAGAATGAGACCTCAAAACAAAGCAACCCTGCTGGCACCTGTATCCTGCACTTCTAGCATTCAAAATGTGAGAAAATAAATTTCTGTTGTTTAAGCCACCCAATCTGTAGCATTTTGTTATGGCAAATAATTGAAGAGACTGATATGTCATCCTGCATCTGGCCAATTTGCTGCACTAACTCTTTTAGGAGTCAGTTTCATTCATTGGATGGTGCACCTCAGTGATGCTTCCCTGATTAGTCAATATAAATTGCGTCTATCCTTCTAGTTTTGTCTACCACTTATCGTCCATTTGCAAATTACAAATTTTTCATGTATTTATTTATTATCTGGGACCCCTACCATCTCTGCCTCAGCCCTACATCCAATCGCTTCAGAAGAATTTAAGCTGAAAGTGGGCATAAATTTGCATTTGCCTTGTACATTGTACAGTACCTAAAATAGCACCCAGTATAGAGAGGCTATAGGTAACTATTGTATAAAAGGAAGACCAGTTTAAGGATTAGGTCATATTTATATTTCTATACAGAGCAAATGCATGGTGTGACATAGATACATACTTTTTAGATATCATTGTGTGACATAGATACATACTTTGTAGACATTTAAAGAGTGTTTGTTGAGCAAACATGAGCAGATTTCAAATATCTTCTTCAGAAAACTTAATAATTACAGAATTTCCACTATCTTTTCAAATCGTTTTTACTTAAAAATTTTTTTACCTGATTTCTTTTAAATTTAACAAACCATATATAGTGTATGTAATGTTCTAGACATAGTTCTTAAAGTTTCATAAAAATTGACACATTTAACTGTCATAACAATTCTTTGTTGGGTTTTTTAAAAGCAAACTGTAATCCCCTAAAAAGGAGAGTTGATAGGGGAATTTGGGGAGGATGGAGTCCTGGTGCAAGATTTGGCCTGCTTGAAAATAATTCCCATATGGATACAGAGAGCAACAGAGGCTTTGAAACTCAGATTAGCAACAGACAGTAGGATAATTGGGGGGTCCTTGCTACTGAATCAATTTAGTACATGGGGAATGGGTAACCCAGGGATATATTTTAAAAATCATTCCATCAGTGGTATTTCCAATGGTAATTTCCACTGGACTAAAATATATGGTCACTTTTTATTTATTACTTTTTAGGACATCAGCTTAGTGCATCCTTGTATCAAGAACCATGAAGGTTCTAAAAATTTACCCAGCTTGCAAGCTGCCACAGTTTTAGATATACTGGCAGAAGACCCAAGACTCCTGTTTCAGAGATAATGAACTTTATCATTCATGGCCCTGCAAGCAGCATGAGCTTCATGTTGGCATCATCATTCCCCTTCCCTTAAAAGCTCATGGGGTCAATGTTGAGGACAGGTGGATGCTGCATACACAGTCGGTTTGTGTCACAACTGAGGAATTCCAAGGTTAGAAACTCTCTAATCTTACAAAAGGAGCTCCTAGAAAACCCGCCAAGCCTTTTGGTTGGAAGGAGACATTATCTTCATTACCCTGAAGAGTAAAACAAATTTACCCTTAATTCCAAATGGACATACTATCTCTATTTTTGAAGACTGTTCCTGTACAAATATCTTTCAAAAAATAGTCTAAGGGAAAAAAGCTGCCATAAGAAGTACAGAAATTGTAAAAACCATTGAAGAAATTTCTCCCAAAACATTGACGTTTTTCATTTTCTTTTTATGCATTTTTGTAACTTGAGATACTATTATTTTGTACCCGGAATCCTCATTTTCCATCTTTTCAATGTTCCTTATGTGTTTTTTAAAAATTCATATAATCACTCATACGGCCTCTCCTAAACCTCACCCTAAATTCCAGTCTGATATACTATGCTAAATAATTCATTCAACAAATATTTACTGAGCACTTACTATGTGCCAGACATTGTACCAGCAACCAGGGATACAATAGTGAATAAGACAGACAAAACCTCCTTTCTCCTGGGGGATCAGATAATTAACAAAGAAACAGTAATATAATTTTAGAGACTGTTAAATACTGTTGAGAAACATCAAAGAACTATGTGATACAGAATGATTTGGTGAATGGCAACATTAGATGATAGGAATAGGCACAATGCCTTCTGAGAAGATGACTTTGAAGCTGAGATTTGAAAGATAAAAAGAGGCTAGCAGAGATTAAGGGTAAAGAAAATTCCAAGAAGAGGAAAGAGCTAGTACAGAGATTCGGGATTGGAAGAGGTGGGATGTCCGATGAACAGAAAAAAGGTATGTATGGCTGGAAAACAGTGGAGGAGGTAACAAATTATAGGAAATGCTGTCTGAGCTAGACAGAGATAAAAATATTTAGAGTTCCCTTGCTAAGTCATAGTAAATAATGGATTTTATTCTAAGTGTTATGAAAATAATTTTTCTAAGTATAATCTAAAGGTTTCAAGGTGGGCTGGCTTAGTCTAGGGTAGTGGCTGTGAAAATTGAGCAGAGATTACTGTGGGATTTTTGAAACGAGGCAATATGATGATTTTATGTGTCTCTGCTACATTATATAATCAAGTTTAATTTTATACTAAAACTTATTCTATATCCCATCTTAATTGATGGCTATTAATGTCAAAATCTTTCCAAAAATAAATCAGATTTTTAATTATTTTATTTTATGTAATTTAATTTGTCATATCATCTCAAATATATCACAATTAAGGAAAGAAATCAGGGATAATGGAATAGTCTTGCTAAGCAAAGAATGTTGTTTGATAGAATGAAATAATTATTAAATAATCAGTAACAGTCTCTAACAGTAGTAAGGGGATTGAAAGCATAACAGCCGCTGTTTCTGTTTAGGAACTCTTATTTGGTTTCACAACAGACAGGATGACTAACTATTATATACATTTAAGACAAAGCAAAGATTCTTCTTAACGTATTTAAGCCACTAAAGCCATAAAATTTTAAATATTTTCTACATCTTTTTCCCAGGCAGTTAGCTCTCAGCGGAGGAAATAAATCTTATTTGAAGGATTGTTGCAATATGCTCAGGCTAAAAATATGGAAACAAGATTAATAGAAATGAGTAAATATAGTTACTATACAAAAAAAATCTATTTATCCAAAACATGGAATTGACAAGGAAACCTTAGATTCTCATTAAATATGAGCTTAAAGTATTTAATGTTGAATTTATTCTGTAACGATCGGTTATGTTTTTCTCCATCTTCATTTAAAAACACAGACATACGTTCAGAGAAATAGAAAGCTAAAGACTTTGAAGTGAAACAATTTGTTTAATTATCTAATTTTGTTTAGACTCTTAAAGTGGTGACTTTTACCAGAAGCAAGGTGACTGCATGAATTTAAGGATTAATTATTCTAATGAATTAATATGGTTGTAAGCAGCAGAAATAAATATGTACAGTAAATGTTTTGAAGTTGCCATTATTATATGTAATCTAATAGATTTAATCTGTTAACATACTGATAATGTATTTAGGATTTAAGTATAATTTTTAAAATGTAGTTATAATGAAGACCTACACAAGCAATTTGTTTTCAGTTTAGCATATTCTTTTAAACTGTGGTATGAGGGTCCCCGTATTCAGTCTTCTTAAACAGAACAACTACCAGTCTAGAATTTTGTATCCTGCAAAACTGGGTTTCATATATGAAGGAGAAATAAAGACTTTTCCAGACAAATAAACACTGAGGGAATTTGTCAAGACCAGACCTGCCCTGCAGGAAATACTCAGAACTGCATTATACATGAATCAGCACAAGAGACACGCCCCCACCAGAGTAAAAGGACCCAAAAGCTAAAGCTCAGGGCCTGTACAAAACAATAGCACAAGAGGTAAAACAAAACAATAAAGTACTACCCAACAGGATGAACAGAACAGCATCCTGAACATCAGTTCTATCAATCAATATGAATGGTTTGAATGCCCGACTCAAGAGACACAGGCTGGCTGAATGGATGAAAAATACAACCCAAGTGTCTGCTGTCTCCAGGAAACACTTTTAATCCATGAAGACTCATACAGACTCACGGTAAAGGGATGGAAAAAAATATTCCATACAAATATTCCAGCCAAAAGAAAGCAGGTGTAGACATCTTCATATCAAATAAAATTGACTTTAAATCAACAATAGTAAAGAAAGACAAAGATGGTCATCATATAATGGTAAAGGAAGCAGTTCAACAAGAAGGTATAATAATTCAAAATGTTTATGCACCTAACACAGAAGTATCCAGATTCATAAAGCAAACCCTACTAGATCTAAGCAAAGCAATAAACATCAGCATCATAATGGAAAGGGATGTCAAACCCCTACTGACAGACTGGAGAGATCATCCAAGCAGAAAATAAAAAAAGAAACGCTGGACTTAAATGGGACTCTAGACCAAATGGGCCTAACAGATATTTACAAAACATTTTATCCAAAATCTACTGAATATACATTCTTCTCATCAGCGCAAGGAATGTTCTCCCAGATTGATCATATCTTAGGCCACAAAACATGTCTCAACAAATTCAGAAAAAGAGAAATCACAGCATATATCTTCTTAGACCACAGTGGAATAAAACTAGAAATCAACTCCAGGAGAAACACTCAATTCTATACAAAGTCATGGAAATTAAACAGCCTACTGCTAAATGATTATTTGGTCAATAATGAAATTAATATAGAAATCAAGATTCCTTGAACTGAATAACAAATGGAAAACAAGGTACCAACATCTTTGTGATTCAGCAAAACGAGTTCTAAGGGGAAAATTCACAGCCTTAAATGCCTACATCAAAAACACAGAAAGATCACAAATCAACAATGTAATGATACATCCCAAGGAACTAGAAAAAGAAGAGCAAACCAAACACAAAGCCAGCAGAAGAAAAGAAATAATTAAGGTCAGAGCAGTGCTAAGGGAAAGGGAAAATAAAAAAAATAATACAAGGGATCAATGAAACAAAACTTGGTTCTTTGAAAAGATAAAGAAAATAGATAGACCCCTTGCTAGATTAACCAGGAATAGAAGAGAAATGACCCAAATAAGCTCAATCAAAAATGAAGAAGGAGGTATTACAACTGATACCACAGAAATAAAAAATATCATCTGTGAATACTATGAAAATCTCTATGCTCATAAACTTGAAAACATACAGGAAATAGACAAATTCCTGTAAACATACAACCTTCAAGACTCAGTTAGGAAGAAACAGAACTCCTGAACAGACCAATATGAGCAAATGAGATTGAAGCTATAATAAAAAAAATTCCAACAAAAAAAACCCAGACCAGAGGGATTCATAGCCAAATTTTACCAGAACTACAAAGAAGAGCTGGTACACATACCACAGAAATTATTCCATAACATCAGGAAGGAAGGAATCCTCCCAACTCATTCTATGAAACCAGTGTCACCTCGATGCCAAAGCCAGGAAAGGACACAACAACAACAACAAAAAGAAAATTACAGACCAATATCCCTTATGAACACAGATGCAAAAATCCTCCATAAAATACTAGCAAACTGAATTCAACAGCACATCAAAAAAAAAAAAAAAACAATCCACCATGACCAAGTGGGCTTCATCCCAGGGATGTAAGGATGGTTCAACAATACATTAAATCAATTAATGTGATTCACCACATAAACAGAAGTAAAAACAAAGACCATATGATCATCTCAATAGATGCAGAAAGAGCATTTGACAAAATTCAGCATCCATTCATAATAAAAAATCTATGGAATACTATTCAACCACGAATAAGGATGAATTAAGGACTTTTAAAACAATTTCAATGGAATTGGAGACCATTATCCTAAGTAAAGTATCTAAAGAATGGAAAAACAACCAACCATATTTGCTATTAAACTAGAACTGACTGATGAGCACACATGTGCACAGAGGAAAGTGAACATCAGTGGAAATCAAGCAGGGAGAAGAGAGGAGAAAAGGATGGACAAAAACCTACCTAATGGGTGCAATGAACACTATGTGGGTGTTGGGCACACTTATAATCCTGACTCAACTATAACAAAATCAATCCATGTAACCAAATACGTTTTTACCTCCATAATATTTTAAAATTTAAAAAAAAATTTGTGGTATGAGAGCCTAGGTCTAGAATAAGCATTTATAAATGTTGTGGTAGAATCTTGAAAATCTTTCAGTTGTTTGATATGGATATTTAAATAGCAAGAATTGATCTGATCAACTGAGTCCACTAGCCACTGCTAATAAAAAAAATATTCATAAAGAAAAGATAAATGTTTAAGGCAATGGATATTTCATTTATCCTGATTTGATTATTATATACTATATAAATATATCAAAATGTCACATGTACCCTGAAAATATGTGCACTATTATTTTTCTAGGAAAAAAATCAGCCATTTTAATGATAAAGAAAAAAAGAAAAGAAAGAATAAGCTATTTATCTACAGCTTGAAGCTTTCTTGAGTAGTACAGGAGGAGAGAAAGTGATGGTAAAATTTACCAAAAAAGTTATTTTAGTTGTATCTAGTGTGTCTAACATATTTAACCATTTAAACATATATGTGGAAATCTATTTCCATACTTCTAGATTTTACTGATATTGTAAGGCTAAAACAGAAAACTCTTGGAGCATTAGAGAAACTGACTTAATGTACTTTCCTTTCTTTTCTTTTTAATTTTTTTTGCTTTGCTTTGCTCATTTTTTTATATTTTAGAATTTTACAGGGGTACTCACGTTTCAGTTACATAATTTGCTTTTGTACAGTTTGAGTCAGTTATAAGTGTGTCCTTCAGCCAGTTAGTGTGCATTGTACATGTTAGGTGTGAATTTACCCATCCCTTCCTCCACCCTCCCACGTATTTGATTTCTCTTCAGTTTTACTTCCATATTTGCACATAGTGTTGATTGATTAGTTCCAACTTAGTATTGAATACATGCAGTATTTGTTTTTTCATTGTGATACTTCACTGAGAAGAATGGCCTCTAGTTCCAGCCGGGTTGTTACGGAAGATATTAGATTACCATTTTTTTTTATGGCTGAGTAGTACTCCATGGTATACATACACCACATTTTATTAATCCCCTCATGTATTGATGGTCATTGGGTTGATTCCACATCTTTGCAATTGTGAATTGTGCTGCTATGAACATTTGTGTGCAAGCATCTTTTTTTATAAAATGTCTTTTCTTTTCCTTTGGGGAAATATGTAATAGTGGAATTGCTGGGTCAAATGGTAGGTCTGCTTTTACTTTTTTCAGGTATCTTCATACTGCTTTCCATAGAGGTTGTACCAATTTTCAGTTCCACCAAGAGTGTGGAACTGAAAGTGTATTAGTGTATAAGTGTACCTTTCTCTCTGCATCCTTGCCAGCATCTGTTGCTTTGGAACTTTTCGATAAAAGCCATTTTCACTGTTGTTAGATGATATCTCATTGTGGTTTTGATTTGCATTTCCTTGATGATTAGAGATGTTAGCATCTTTTCATGTACTTGTTGGTCATTGCTCTATCTTCTTTTGAAAAGTTTCTGTTCATATCTTTGTCCACTTTTTAAAGGGTATGTTTGTTTTTTTCTTACTGATTTGCTTGAGTTCTTTGTAGATTCTGGTTATCAGCCCTTTATTGGAGGTAAAGCATGCAAATATTTTACCCTATTCTGTAGGTTGTCTACCTGCTCTAATGATTGTATCCTTGGCTGTGCAGAATCTTTTAAATTTGATCAGGTTCCATTTATTTATTTTCGTTGTTGCCATGTTTCCTTTTGGGTTATCCTTTATAAATTCTTTGCCTAGGCTGATATCTATAAGAGGTTTTCTAACATTTTCTTCTAGAATTCTTTAGTTTCATGCCTTAGGTATAGATTGTTAGCCATCATGAATTAATTTTTGTTAAAGGTGAGAAATGTGGATCTTGTTTCAGCCTTCTACATGTGGCTTTCCATTTTTTCCAGCACCATTTATTGAATAGGGAGTCTTTACCCCAGTGTATGCTTTTGTCTGCTTTGTCAAAGATCAGATGGCTATATGATGATGGTTTCATATCTGTGTTCTCTGTTCTGACCCATCGATCTATGTCTGTTTTTGTGCCAGTACTGTGCAGTTTTGGTTACTACAGCCTTGTAGTATGGCTTGCAGTCTCGTAAAGTGATGCCTCCACATTTATTCTTATTACATATGACCACATTAGCTATTTGGGGTCTTTTCTGGTTTCAAGTGAAACATAGAACTATTTTTTCAAGGTCTGCGAAAATTAACTTTGGTATTTTAATGGGGATTGCATTGAATCTGTAAATCACTTTGTGTAGTATAGACATTTTAACAATGTTAATTCTGCCAATCCAACGAGCATATGTTTTTCCATCTATTTACATCCTCTGAAATTTCTTTCCTCAGTGTTTCATAGCTCTCCCTATAGAGGTTTCTCACTTCCTTAGTTACATATATTCCTAAGTATTTTATTTCCTTTGTTGCTATTGTGGAAGGTAGTGAGTCTTTGATTTGACACTCAGCTTGACTGTTAATTGGTGTATATGAAAACTACTGATTTGTGTGCATTGATTTTGTAGCCTGAGACTTTGCTGAATTCATTTATCAATTCCAGGAGTCTTTTGGTTGAATCTTTGAGATTTTCCAGACATAAGATCAAATTATCAGCAAAGAGCAATAATTTGGCCTCTTCTTTCCTCATTTGGATACAGAAGTAGATCTTTCACAATACGAACTCCCCTAAATACAATTTATTAATTGATTTGAAAGAGAGCTATACTGATGCCATTTTTACATACATTAAAATATAAATATCTGAGAATCCTGATAAGCATACTGTCCATTCTGCATGGTACAGGTACAAGGATGTTGGATCTTGGCACACTGGGGTTAACTGTCCATTTGGCTTTGGTTTCTGGGCCTTTGCCTAATAGTCCATTCTGTATTACATATGTGTCTATTAGCTAGCTCATTTTTCTCCCTTGTACTCTCTTTTTTTTTTTTTTCTATTTTATATTGTTTTAAGATGCTTATTATTGTAGCCTCGTGGTTTTTCTTCAGAATTCAGTTTGTAATCCATTATCTAAAGTGGTGTATGACATACAATTACTACCAGCCTCCATGTATGTTCTGTCCCTCAGATTAGGCATTGCACTTGACTTTTAAATTGGCTGAATTTTAGTAGCTTTCTTTCAATGATTCTTTCTATTTAGCATGAAGAATGACTAATGACTGACATTACTGAACCTTCTTATAAAGACTTTTTATTGCAATGTTTTCTGAGAACACAATACGAATCCTGCAAAAACTGCCTTGTTTACATTGTTAGCCTTGTCCTTTTTAGTGCCCCTCCATGTTCGGTTTTGTAGTATAGGTATCAGAATCTTTGCACCACCTACATGGTTTTAAGAACACTACCTCTCTTTCAATTTTTTCCACCACTGAATAATTGCTGTTTGTTTTGACCTCCAACAGCTTCTGACAAATTCCATTCTATTCCTTCTTTTATCTAAAATAAAACTTATTTTGCACCAAATTCAACTAAATTGCATTTTCTTGGCTTAGTCTATAGAATTACAACTTGCTAATTGTTTTATATATCTTGCTAAAAACAATTTTTGGGAACAGATGGCTACAACTGCCCAGGACTGGCAGCCAAAACCACTACTCAACCAGCAACAATCTTTGGCATCTGTACTCATTCCTTGTTATGCGATCCCTGGGAACAGGTGGACAGAATTAGGACAATTCCTTTCTTACAGTCTTTGATTCTGTGTTTTCTAAAATAAAACATATAATTTCTACTTCCATGACATGGATGTTAAAAAAAATAAAATAAAATAAAACATAGCTACACTGGCCATAGTAACAGTTATAATTTTAACACCATCATGACCCTTCCTCCGGGAGAGCTGTGAACATGAGTCTTTCATAAGAACATGAGGATTTTTATTGTTGTTTTCCTAATCAGAGAGAATTACCACAGCAAATAAATGTTCACGGGGAATTGCAACCTAGGTTACACCAGACTTGCTTTGGTTTACTGTGATGTGCTTCCAGCAGAACAAATTACTTTCCACACTACTGACGATGTAGCAGGATTTCGACAGATACACCTCCCTATCTATATTATTGTCATCAGATTCTATTTTTCAGTTGCTCTGTGTGTAGTAAGAGCCAAACTAAATAAATTCTCCTTGGAACAAATATTTATTGAGTGCCTGTCTTAAAAAAGATAATGACACATTATCTATTGTTAAAAAAAGCCTAAGGTACTATTAAAACCTTTCTTTTGGAATTATATTCTTCATATTGAAGAACTATCTGTTAGATATCTTCTTTCTTTGTGTGGAATTTTTGAGGGCTGGCTAGGATGTTTCTTCAATTCAGTAGTCTCCACTTTTGGAAATATTCATGTGAATTTTCTTCTAGGGAGAAAAAAATGTGATTGTGATAGAATATATCAGAAATATTGAAATGATGTGGAGCTGCACATTTATACTTGTATTTCACCAGAATGAAGCAAACACAATTGGCAAATGATTACATTCAGAGGTCTTCAGTGAGTTTCCTGAAGTGTTTCTTTGCCCCACCCTAACATCACCATCATACAGTTGCTCAGTGGCTTATTGATAAAATCTGCATCACAATATGCTCTAAGAAATTCCTGTATTTTAATTCTACCCCAATATCTCTTGATCATTGACTGTTTAGACTTGGCATGGAGAAACGGTGTGTCTTGAATGAAGGGTGGTGAGAACAAAATGGTTCTTTGTACCTTTATCATGAGGTTGGCTTTGTTCTCTCCATTCCAAGTTGTTCTCTGTTCAAGAAAGCAGGTGGAGTAGCCTTCTGTTGTTTTTACCTAAACAGAATTCCTTCCTTTTTCTCTTATTAAAAGCACCAATCCCCTATCATCACTTAGGCTGGACGGGGACCTAAAATTGATTGCATACTTGATTACTTGCTGTCAATATTGAAATTGGCACTTTCTAATTTTACCGTTAAACTATCACCATAACCCTGTCATGTAGAGATGATTTGCAAATGAAGAAATTCTGACTCTTTGATACTATGAAATATATCCAAGAGTCACACTAGTTAGAAAAGGAATGCAGGGTTTAACTACCCATCTGAATCTGAGGCTTGTGTCTTCACAGTTGGAATAGTGCTATCTTGTAAATGTTAAGAGAGGAAAGGTACTTTAGGTCAGGGTCTCTTTCAATAAATGTTAAAGAAAAGAAATGGCAACTGAGTTAGGGCTTTAAGTATGAATAGAATTGGCCAGGCAAAGAAATAGGAAAGCAGATATTCAAGACAGATTAAAATAGCTTGAGCAAAGCCAAGTGAGAAAGTTCAAGACAATTGAGTTGTTCACTGTCAATGGATTTTAGAAAGTGTGAAGTGGAGTGACTGTGATGAAGTTTGAAAAATTGCCTTAGTCCAGGCTGTTGAGAGCTTTGCTTGCTTAGATGAGTCAAATGCAGTAGGCAATGAAAGTCATCATAGATTTTTGTACAAGGGAGTAGTGTGATCAGTTCACAAACATTTACTGAACATCCATCATGTACAAAATATTGCTCAAGCCGTGTAAGAATCAAGGAAATAAAAGTCTATCCTGATATTATAGAGTAGACAATAGCCATGTAAGTACACACGACAGAGTGAAATTAGTTCCATGATAGTGTGCGAACAAAGTTGTAGAATATTATGTCGAGCTCTCTTGATATGAGCTCTGGAATAAATTGGGATAGAGAGGGAATTGGGGAAGTGGAGATGGTTTATAAATAAAATAAAGTATGGAAACAGAAATACATTAAGTATAGTCAGAAGTAAGCTATCTGCTTTTGAGTTTTAAAATTATTTTCATGATTACCCCCTTTTTTGAGTAGACGTCCTGTCAAATCATCCTAATAAATATTGGCTAATAATATTGCAGAATATATAAAGAAACAGTAGGGAGAAATTTGGAAGAATCACTACATATTATCAGTTATCATTCTCTATATAAATGCATATTTTAAAAAGTGGGAAATTAAAATAAAGCACCTTGGATATTATTTTATTATCCAATATTCCATTGTCTAATTTTCACCGAAACCACATAACATGCTTGAATAGACACATGGTACCTTCTCAATAAATATTTGTAGAGTGAATGGACTTGATACATCTTTTTCCTCCAAACAAAAATGTCTTTGCAATCATTAATGCACATGCCATCATAAATGTTTAGTATAAATATTTAAATTGATTTTCCTTTCTCTCATTCTATACTCATAGTTGATTGCTTTTCAGCTCATAAGTGAAAGGTCACCACTTAGAAGTGAAGGAAAATGAAATTGGTGACTCATAAACACATTTATTTAAATGGAATCGGGGCAGCAAAATCTAATTCCATATATAGCACTGTGAATTATTCATGTTTTTTTATAGAAGTGGGCCACAAGCATTTGATGACATTTCGTAAATTCTAACATTTTTATTATGTTGAGTCCTATTGTGCTGAAGAATTACAGTAACTTTACAGGTCTCCTAAAAACCATAAATACTAAGACATTACCCCATCAGTACATATTGTTTTAATTATAACTGTATTTTCAAATAGCCTAATTAGTTGACACATCTTTGAGTTACTCAGAAAACCAAATAGCTGAATTATTTTTGGTTATTGGCTTAGTAGGAACAAACAGTGATTATAAAGACAAAAATGCTAAGAGAAAATGGAGCAGAGCTGACTTATTTATAAGATTGTTGATTTATAGTCAACCTGAGCTGGAACTGTTAAGTGTTACTAAAAGCAATGTCTAGGTTCTAAAATCCTCAGAGGTTCTTAATTATATAATTGACCTTATTCTCCTAACATATATAGAAATGCCATTTTCTATATATACCTGTTAAATTTATATGGAAAGAGGAATTAAACAAAAGAAAAAAAAGTCATTGTAGCTTAAGTATTCAAAGGAAAGCCTCTGTTTATATAGATCTGATTTAAATATTCATTCTTGTGATTCTGTTTCCATAACGTTTATTTTCTGGTGACCATCATTATTTCCATTACCAGTGGTAAAACTTGGAAGAGAGACGACACGAGAATGGAATGAGATGCTTGCTAATGGCAAATAGAAACTAGAACAAATAAGTATGTGAACTTAAAATGTCCATATGTCAATATATCCACGCAATAATAATGACCAGTATATAATGTATTAGTTATGCTACTTTAATAACTGGAACATTTAATGTTAATTAAGAAACCTGAAATTCAATGTATTCTCTTTCAGTAAGTCTAACTTTTTTTTTGTTTATAGGTTGAACTAGTAATCAATACATATATTTTCTGTTTCCTATTGATGGTAACTACATGTGTTTATTAAATATATAAGCATTATTTTGTCCTTTTGTATACAGAAATAAAGGCATTTTATAATAGTGTAGTTTAGGGAAAGAGCACAGAACCTGAAATTTTGATTCGTCAATTCTTGTTTCTATCACAGACCTAACTCCTCTGGACCTCAAATATTGAATCCACAAAAAGCAAGCATAATTGCCATGCTCATGGGGTGACTGTGAATTAACAGATAGGAAGCCATTTTTAAAAACATTTTTATAAGTTATGCAAATCCAAGGTGTTAAGAGATTGTTGTATAAAAATGAAAGATTGGTCTACTACACTACAGAAATGATAAATTTTAATGTAAGTTTTATGTAAATGATCTTTAGATGCTTAGCAGGCAACGGCCTAATCTCTCTGACCCATTAATACTTTCCTTCATGCCAGCTTAAAATAAATTTAATAAGGCTTATGAATTAAAAAAAAAAGTTAACTTGACTTTGCCTTACCTTGCTTTCTTGAACTTTAACGTTGCCACATGACATGGCTTTATAGTGCAAAACCAATTGATGTTATTTTGAAAGCATCAGGATATAGAGCATATTTTCTAAGAAGCGGCAATATCGGCAGCTCTCATTTCAATAGTTTAAGCTGCTTGTTAAAGTAGAAAATAGGCATATGAATATAGAGCTAATAGAAAAAGGAAGCTCTCTGAATTCAACCAGAAAGTCCGGTGAATAAAAGCTTTATGTCATTAAAAAAAAAGAGAGAGAAAGAATGGAGGATAAAGAACAGCCTTAGTTGGGAATTATTTGAAATAATTGTAGCTATAAAGTATTTTTATATCATAGTATCTTTTCCCATGAAAGCCCAAAATGGTGAAGTGATCCAAAAGCAATTAAATATACTTATAGAATTAGGGTTGCTGATGAGTTTTCCTGCAGCTTTAGTTAATAATCCAAAATGTCAATATTTACACGCAAGATTTCAAAGGTATAAAATGGCTCTATGAAGTCCAAATTCTCACATGGCAGTCCAACTAGATCTTTTTTGTTAACTGGCTACTTTTATGGCCCTAATCGGCATGACACTGAACACTTCCTTGATTAGTTCACAAGCTAGGTGTCTTTTTACAGAAATATCAGCATGCTCTTACGTGTAAGTGAATCTCTAACCCAGTATTCCTTCCAGTTTTATAGAGAGTTTATGAACTTTTTCAGTGGATGACACATATTTTGAGAAGGTGATAAAAATTTTGGCCCCATTCCACCATAAATATACACAAAAACATTATTTTGCATGCCATTTCACACGGTTTACAAATCTTAAAGTATGTTTATGCACACTTTAGGGTAAGGATAGTAAAACCTTTCTTTAAAGTGCCAGACAATATTTTTGGCTTTGTGGACTATATGGTCTCAGTTGCACTATTCAACTCTGCTGGTGTAGCACAAATGAAGCCACAGACAATAAGTAAACAGATGAGCATGACTGTTCCGATAAAACTTTATTTACAAAAGTAAGCAATGTGCCCTATTTGATCATGGACAATAGTTTGCTGAGCCCTGTGTTAGGGAACAGTCGACACTAGATTAAAGCCTATTGGAATAAGGCATAGTTGTAACTATTAGGATTTCAACCATCTGGTGTTTAGAAGCCAGTGCTTCCAGAATAAGTGTATCTCATTTTTCAGATTCTGAGATTGAAGGTTGTCTCCTAAAATTTCATTCTCTCTCTCTCTCTCTCTCTCTTTTTTTTTTTTTTTGCCTGTAAGAGCCTTCACCCAGATCATGGACTGAATTTTTGGTGTAGAATGAATTGTCTCTTCCCAGAGTTATATGTTAAAGCCTTAACCCCTCATGTGATGGTATTTGGAGATGAGACCTTTGAGAGATAATTAGGTTTAGATGAGGTCACCAGAGCAGGGCCCTCATGATGCTTTTAGAGCTCTTACAAGAGGAGACACCAGAGAGCTTTACTCTTCCCACACCCCTAGATTCACCATGCAGCTAGAAGATGGCCTTCTGTAAGTCAGAAAGAGAGCCTTCACCAGAACCTGACCATGCTGACACCCTGATCTCAGACTTCCGGTCTCCAAAACTGTGAGAAAATAAATTTCTGTTGTTTAAGCCACCCAGGCTATGGTGTTTTGTTATGGTAACCTAAGCAGACTAAGAGAATTTCCTACCTTTTTTTGCCACTGGTTATGGCCTTAGACCATGAGAACGAAGGCTACTGATTTGGGGGTGGCAGAGCAGTGAGCTGGAAGGAGACACAGGTTTCCTGATGATGTTGTGGAGAAGACATCACACTATTCCTGGGCAAAAAGAGTTATGGATTTTATGTGAGAGAAATAAACTTCTATCTTGTTACATTCTCTGATGATTTTATTAGTACTATTTGGGTGATGGAAACACTAATAGCCCTGATTCAAGCATTACAAAAGCTATCCATGTAACAAAATCATTTGTACCCCCTTAATAAAAAATATGTATTTGAAATAAAGTGTATATAAAAATAAGAGAAATTGAAAATATATATAAAAAGAAAAGAAAATAGTATAAAATAATAAAATAAAAAAATATATAAAAGAAATAAAAATGTATATAAAAAGAAGTAAAAATATATAATAAGAAATAAAATACATGTAAAAAGAAAATAAAAATATATATAAAGAAAAGAAAACAGTATAATAAAATTAGGTAAATGGTATGATTGAAATATGAGCTGTAGAAGCACAAATGAAGAATAATAAATTTTCAAAGTGTAAGAGGGCTGTTTTTCTGTCTGTGTGTAGTAATTTCTTGAAACAAATTTTGAAAATAAACAGTAAGATAAGATGTGCAATATAATCTTTTAAAATACTGTTGTAATGTGATTAAACTTATTTGTCATCATTTCAACTTGTTTATAATAAATTTATCCTACAAATTAACCTCTAATGAATGTACTTATCTAAATGTAGTTGCAGATAGAGGAGTTATGCATTTCAGAAAGGTTAAAGATCATGAAGAAAGTGATAATTATTAAGAAACAGAAAGCAAGATCAGTGTAATGGCATCATATATTGGGTAGATTTGGGGCTTGGGAAACACAATAAACGTTGAGAAAATAAAGAGATAGCTACTTGGTTTGGAAGATCAAGTGAGGTGCCATACACAAGAAACACACAGGTCAAATTCAAATAATAGATTTGATTCAATTCTATTAAATTTAAAATTTTAGTAATTTAAAAAATTTAACATTTTAAGATAGTTATTAAGCATGTATCCATATATATTTATTATGGAATTTTTTAATATATTGACATAATCATAATACTATATCTTTATATTAAGCATAATATTAATAGCATAGTCTCTGGATCAAGCTCTCTGGTTTGGAATCCAAGTTATACTCCCTAAAAATGCTCTCTGCTTCTGTTTCCTCATTTAATATCCTTCATGGTTTTAAAAAATAATTTTTAAAAATTACAGGAAATAAAAAATACATGAAGAACTATGTATGGAAACTAAAAACCACTAGATAATTATTAGCTAGCTTTACTGTAGTCATAGTACTCCCTCTTAGGAGAGATGCAGAGTTCTATGGAATTTGGAGAATGGACTATTGTTTCTGAGAAGATGTACCAGGAAAGGCTTTGTATGAACTGGAATTTGAGTTGTGCCTAGAAAATGCTGGGATTCTATCATGTAGAGATAAGCTGGGGGGTGGAGAGCAAAATCAGCAAGAGAGAGGTGGAAAAGCAAGGCTTCTTTAGGAACAGTCAGGTGAACTCGTTTTTCTGGAGTGATGATGTCTGACTTGATGAAGTATGAGTTTTATTTATTCATTCATGAATTGATTCATTAATTAATCTATTGAACTAAAATCTTTTGCCAACTCTGTGGAAGCTAGGATGAAATACAGAAAGGGAATCTAAAAAATAAATTAGGATGGATGGTTTGTATACAGACTGTCGGTCTTCCTCGGTGCCTGAGAATTTAGTATTATTTATTCTCCAGGTGAAGGAGAACTCTAACCCACATGAAATCAGGAGTAAGAATATTAAACGGTAGCATAATGAGAAAAAGTTGGTAAAGAGATGTTTGATTCCACAGAACTTGCCATCACAAAAAGACACAAAAAGAGACTATTCTAGCCAAAGAGAATCAAATATATTCCCCTTCTCATAGTGTAACATGCTAGAACGGTTACATTAAAGAAAAAGATGATTGATTAAATATTTAAAAGAATTTAGTATAAAACTCACAATCGGCAGCCAATATAAATGTTTATCATACATAACACTCATTATCGCACATAAATCCTTTTTTTAGAAAGGATTTATGTGAGATGAAACATTTCCTGATAAGAAGAAAATCTAAAAGTAAGCTCACTACATACAGGCAGATCTACAAAACCTTACAGAAAAATGATTGGAAAATAGGTTAGCTAAATATCCATGGCGCTAGAAAGATTGTAATTATAACATAATACTTAGCAAACCTAGAATGTCGACAAATGTTACTACATAACATGATCTTTATGTATTCATCAGGGATTCCCTACAAATGTAAGGCATTCAGATTTTGGCAAAAAGGGTTAGTATGAAATATATTTTTCATGTAAATCAATGCCATTCTTATCCCAGAAGAAACTACAACTATTTTTAATTGTTCAGGGGTATAGAATTATAACTATATGCATAAAATCATAGAAAGACTTAATCTGGAATATTGCAGATGATCAGATTAACTACAAAGATTTAGAAATCCAGTTTTTATATGAACAGAAATAAACTGGTTGGACATATTCTTTAAAAAGTACAAATATTTAAGCACGATTGTTTTCAAATAGTGTGCTTTCTAGAGGTTTTTTTTTAAAAAAGCATCAGATTCATGTTAAGAAACACTTCTAAGGACTCCAATTTTTCCCCAAAAAGCTGACGTGCTAAGAGGACAACTGAGGCCAATTTAGTTCCACAGGGCTATAAAATGCACCTTTCTGGAAAAGCTGAGTAGTTCTAGTAAAGTGTAAAGGATCTGCTAGGGGAAAAGATTAGTGAGACAATAAAAATAAGGAAAGACAAGTTATAAATACAAAATGGCAAAAGAAGAAATAAATGTCAACATATAAAAAATACTCTCCCTCAAGCAACAATGTATTTTCAAATATATTCAACAAAACAACACATACACTCGTTTTTCCCTTTATAAATGATAGTGAAACAGGGAGAGTGGTTTAGGAACTCATAGATTTAACAAGTACTTGGCAGCCATATATAAAAATGCACTGTCTGGTTTCTTAAAAAAAAGCTTGTTTTGGGTTTTGATTCACAGTTTGTAAAAATGTAGAAAATTTTAGTTTGGTTAATGTTCAAAAAAAATGAAACAGTCTTTTATCCTACATTCACCTCTTGCAAGAATTCTGTTCTTCCCAGGGAAATAAAATTAAGCAGATATGTATGTAAAAGCAGAAAATAAATCACCAAACCTATGTTTAAGGCATTTAAACACAGAGGATCTGCATTTCTTATTTACTGATGCCTTACAAAATTTGCCTTAAAACACATTTATTCAAATCCGAAAAAATCTATTAAAATGTTAAAATTACTAGAGACACAATTTTATAAAACAAGAAAAGTAGACATAAATTTTGCTATTAAGATGCTATGCAGAGAGTCATTGGAAATAAGGAGTAGAGGGTTTTGTTTTGTTATTTTTTACCTAAAACAGCTAAAGTACTAAAAGAATGGTCCATCAATTTACATAAGACAGGGCTGAGAAAGGAATGTTTGTGCACCATTCCAGGGGTTGAGTTAGGCAGGTGAATGTTTTTGACTACAAACGCAATGGCTTGATTTACTAACCAAATCACAGATTATTATCTAAACAGGAGCACTTTCATCAGTAAAAATAATTTAGATTGCTAAAACAAAACTCTATTGTCTTATGAAATTTTAGTCATGATGATCAAGTCTTTGCACAAGGTATATCTTGTTTACTCCTTGTCTATTTTTATTAAAGGGCATTTGATATCTTGTCACAAACATGGGACCATATTTCTTTCACTGCTTCATTTAGTTCAGGTTGTTCTTTAAAACTGGTGGGTGTGTATATGCATTATGTCTCAATTCTAGAGAAATGCTATGGTGAGATTATTTTTCTTAAACCATTCAATAAAATGCAGTGGAAGGCAGCATAGGGGAAAGGCAATCCTAAACTACTTGGTGACTCTGGTCTTAAGTTCTGAGTTCTCTGAAAATAAATGATGCTGCTAATTATACTCTCTCATCAGAAAATTAGGAACTTCAATCAATTAGCTAAAACCTATAAAATGTTTTATCTGACAGTGCTCATTGTAGCAAGACAAAGGGAATCACATGTCTATTTTCTTTTTCTCTTGCTCTGGTCATACTCTTTTCACTCATTCTTATCATCTCTTTATCTTCCATGTATTTATCAGTGCTTGCTAATGTATACTAAGCATGTTTATAATATGAAGTGCGACTTAAGCTTCCTTCTACATAGAACTCCATGATTCCATGATAGAGTCTGTAAATAAGTCCCAACATTGAGTGAGTATATATACATGTTTATATTTACATTTTTGGAGTCATTCTTTATATTTTAGGTTAAACATAAAACTTATTTCAAGCAAATGGTACCTGCATACTTTTACCTGTTGGGCTCTAAACTTGCCTCTGCTTATGTAAATGCAGGTAACAGGAACACTCAGGAATCATAGGAATCTCTTTTTTAAAACAGAAATCTAAGCTATTTTTAAAAGATAAGGATAATTATGCCGATCAAGGTTATTTGTAAAGAGCTAACCTATTGCATTATGACATACAATTCTTACTGTCCCTGTGTTTCTAGACCAAGTATTTTTAAGTTTGACCTGGGAGGCAGTATAATCAGTGGAATACCTGAGGTATTTAGAAGAGGTAAACTTGGATTGATATTGTGATAAGTAACTTATTAATTGTGTGCTTGTGGGCCCTTTCTGAATGTCTCTGAGCCTTTGCTTCCTATCTATAAATTGATAATAAAATCTACCTTAAAGAGCTGTTGCTAGGGAGCAAGATGGTAATGTATGTAGGAATGCTTTATAGTTTATTATGCATTTCATCAATGTTAGCTTAAATTGTTTATTAAATTTATTAATGAGTATAATGAAACTGGATTGGAAAGAGAGTGGAGAGCTGTGGTTTATTCAACATGTGTTTAAAAAATATTTTTTTCCTCTCTTTCTTTCATTACCCATAACCAATCTATCACAAAGTCCTGTTGGATAGAGATAAAAGATATATCTTGATTCCATTCTCACCTTTCTATCTTTCCTGTCTGTCACTCCTCATTCCCCACTTTCATTTAAGCTAAAATCATCTTTTAATGGACTGTTATAAAACTCTTATAAATAATGTCTCCATCTTTATTCTTGGTCCCAAAACTTATTCTCTCTTCAGAAACCCAAGTTATCTCTTTAAAATATAAAATGGAACATTTCGTTCCCTGCTTAAAATCATTCAATGATTTCTCTTTGTTCTTAGAATAAAATCTAAGCTCTAATAGTGGTCTTTACCATCCTATCCAGTATCAATCCATGAGCTCTCGTCCTCTTTCAATATATTCCAGTTGCATGTATATGTTGGGACGGTGGTATTGGTGGTGGGTGGAAATGAACTATAATATGTTCCTAAAGTCATGATCCAAGAATTTAAGAATAGCTAGAAGAATGAGGAGTCTAATTATATTAAGTGAAATAAGCCAGGCACAGAAATACAAATGGCATATATCTCACTCATGCCATATGCATATAGAATCTAAAACAATCAGACTCATAGATGCAGAGAGCAGAACGAGTGGGAAATGGGGACACATTGGTCTGGGGACACATTGGTCATGTTGGTCAAAGGGTACAATGTTTCAGTGAGACAGGAAGAATAAATGATAAGTATTTAAAGTGGTGGATATGTTAATTAGCTTGATTTCAATCATTCCACATTGTGTATAGAGGTAGCATAGCATCACTTGTACCTTATAAACATGCAATTACAATTTATCAATATTCAATACTACTAAATTTTTTTAAAAAATAAGAGTCTGCATATCTCTCAATGTTCAGGAAACCTCAGATCTCTCCAAAAAATTTAAAAAAAACCCAAAATTTTTGGTTGAGTGGTAGAGGATTGTGGTTTTACCCTCGGTTGATGACACATAGTGCAAGTAATCTGAATTGGTGGCTGTGGTTGTATCTATTTGCTTCAGAAGACAGAAAAGCATAAATGTTGTCTGAATAGAGAGGCATTTTACTTCCTCGTGGAGGAGACCCTGGTGAGCATGGAGGACAATGCATAAAAATGCATAAATTTGTCTGTAATATATTCTGTGTCCATTCGTTCAAGTTTTCTTTGTATCTTTTCTCAGAAAAGTGGAAACTAGTTCTGGGAAACTTGAACTGGTATATTAATGCAAGAAGTCTTGACACTTGGTAAAAATAATACATGGCAAGTTTGGAAATCAAGATATTTTAATTATAAGCTGGGAGGCACAGGGTGTGGCGCGGGGGAACCGTCTTAAAGTAGAGTATATGTAACAGTTATCTGTGACTTGAAAAGGCAACAGAAAGATTTGTCTCTAATATTCAGTGAGATTTTAAATATTTTACTGCTTACAAAATGCTACTTAAAAATTTACTGTGATGATTGAGGGGAAAAAAGTAAATTAAAAAAAAGCCTAGAATATAACAACATAATGAATAAAGCTAAATTTTTTCATATACTGGATTTATAGCATTTGAATGAATAATACATTTTTCAAGCTTATGTGTATTATTGTTTCTAAAACCCTTTATGTTCCTTATAGCAGAGATATAACAAGCTATACATGATGACAGCAGTTAAAAAACAAATGATTAAATAATAATTTAAAGAAAAAATAATGAAATTCTTGAAAATTCTAATGTAATCCCCTGGACAACCTAAAAATAACATTTAATGAAAATAATATCTTTTAGTAAAAAGATATATCTTTTATTAATTCACAATTATGTGTCAAAATATTCTTTGCCCTTATGTAATTGCCTCCTGTTAAATGCAGACTGGACTTACTGACTAATTTCTGAAAACAGAATATAGCAGGAGTTATGGGATGTTGCTTCCAAGGACAGGTTCCATTGTAAGACTATGGTGTCTGCAGTGGGTGTTTCCTGGCGCACTCTCTTTCTGTCTGTCTGTCTGTCTCTCACATCACCAGCTGCCATGTTGTGAGGTCACTCAAGCAGCCTATGGAGAGGCCTATTTGGTGAGAAACCAGGGCTTACCATAGCCATGTGCATGAGTTGGAGGAAGAATATTATTCATCTGCAGGCTAGCCATGACACGCCTGCAGTCCTGCTTAACAGCTTAACTAAAACTCATGGGGAACTCTGAGCCAGCTAAGCAGTGCCAGATACCTAACGCACAGAAACCATGAGAAAATAAGTGTGTGCTGTTTTGAATATCTAAATTTTGGGGGTAATTTGTTACATAGCAATGGATAACTATTATACTCGAGTTGAACAGAAGTAAAAACTAAAACTCAAGAGTATCATCACTATTTTCTTTTCCATTCCAAAAGTATTGCTTTGGGGAAATAGCTTTTAGCTAAAGGTCAAAATAAATCTTGATATTCCTTTTAAAGACATTCTTGTATTTTCTTCTCAGAAGAGCATTTAAATATTTCCATAAACTTTAAGGCCACACTAAGTTTCATGTGTGTTTTAAATAACAAAATCACTCTGAAAATTACAATGCTTTTTACTGCTTCTAATCACCTGGGAAAATGAAAGAGAAATTATTTTTTAGTTAAGTTCTCCCTTAGTAATATTCCACAGCTAATCAGTGTTCTCAGTCTGTAGTTACAGAGAGACTGTTGGCTAGGGGTTCCGCTTTATGATACTGCAGGGCAACCATTATTCACCCCTGGTTTAACACCATGTAGAGGTGGCAATAAGAAATCTAAGGAAGAAAACATCAAGCCTGGAGTAGTAATTTCAGGAGAAATCATGCATGGTTGTTTGAATAGGGTTGAGTAAGAATTGACATTTTATGTTATTGACTATTATATAGGGTGCTTTACCCTCTCATCTTTTGTACATTTATGCCACCGTGATTCCTTCTGTTTTAGAAAGCAATAGAGCATATCATAAACAGAGCCCTATCTTTGTGCCAGACTTTGCTGCAGCTGTTCCAGCAATATTTTTTTTTTTTACTAAACAACGATCTTTTAAAAAAGGCTCTGAGAAGATTTGGTATCCATAAGGTGCTTATTATTATAATTGTTTTCCTGTAAAATCAGATGGTATCTAAGTTAGAATTCACGGAGATATTGAGGGCTCCCTTCCCCAAACTTGCATGTCTCTTTTTTCCCCTTTAATTGAAACAAAGTAAAAACTTTTCTATATTTTATTTTATTTTATTTTTATTTTTTTAAATTTATTCTCTTTTCTTTGCATCCTCTCAGAGCAAGGAATCTATATTTTATAGAGTCGTGATATATGCATACAGCCAAATTCTCCTCTATTATGAAAGGTGAGCATAGACTCGTTGACAAGATTGAAATAATGCTATTATAAACACATAAAATCTTCTTGGGATAATTTATAACGTATTTTCATATTCAAAAATTTTAGATACCTGAACGTCAAAGGTAATCTAAGTATTCGAGTTTTTGGAACTATAAACATAAACATTAAATTTTTAATATTTTGGCCTGGTTTGTTACATGCTTTTTTATGTTCATTGGAAGAAAACTATCGTGTGTTTATCACACAAAATAATTTATCAAACTTTTGCCGAGCTAATACAAATGGTAACATTTCTATTACTTTCATGTATCCTTTCTTAAAGAAACATATTTGTAGAGGATACAAGTGTATTGTATTTTATTAAGCTAAACAGGATATTTAAATCCCTATATTTTAAATCCCTATTTCAGGGATTTAAAACACTGAGTCATTGGCATAATCGTTGAAGAGAAATACTTAATCATCATCTGAAATTTAACTTTATCAATCTTTAAAACTCTGTGATTCATCACCCTGGGTTGAAAATCTATAGCTGAGGTAACTATCGTTTATTATTTTCCTTCATAATTGAGGACTCTTGTTGAATGCTAAAAAAGATTTTTAAAAATGAGCAATGATTTTCTGGAGAGAATTTAATCATAAATCATATATCTAATTAAGACAATCAAATTAAACTTTTTTAAATATCTGAAAGCAAAATTATCCCAATTCATTTGGATTTCGTATATACCTGAAACCTAACTTCCATAATTATGTTTAAACCTTAGGTTCTGTTGCCCCATGGCAAAGACACTAAGACACTTCAGTTAGCTGATAGGTCTCTAGGAGACCAATTGAAGCTATTCCCCTAAAATGATATAAAAGAATTCAGTCTATGTGCTTTATTGAGTTACATATTAGCTTAATCAAGAGAGCTGCAAAATGAGCCTGGTGACATTTCATCTGGAATATAATTGTTGAAGAAATAGACTCATGGGTGAAGATTAAAGAGACAGTGATAGAATACCCTTATTTCTTTAGTTACCCATTTAAATAAATATTTCTCATCATGACCTATTTCTATCACTAGCTGTAAACCTGGAAATATCCCCCTATTGCTCTTAACAGTAATACTAAATTCAGAATATTGCATAATAAATCTGTCCCCAAATTTCACTAGCCTTTTGACTACAGAAATAAACACTTTCTTTAAATTCCGAACATTCTCAGAGTTTCCACTTTTCAAACCATGTGCAATCTAAAATCAGCTTTTCTATTAGGTTTCCCACCTAAAAAATGTCAACATGTTCTTGAACAATGCTGTTGCACTCCGCAAAACATCCCGGTAATTGCTCTCACTCACCTCTTTTGGAACTGCTCCTGCTGCTGTAGAACCCCGCAGGCCTTTGAAACCAATTGTCTGTACTCCCTGTGACTGTTTCCTCCAAGCCATAGGCAGGCTCTTCCCTCAGTCAGCCTGGGCTATATATGAGATCATAACAGATGTGAAACGCATGGGCATAGGCAGAAACAAGGAGACCACGGAGCACTCTGGTCTTAAAAGTAATTACTTCTTCCAGGCTGTTCCCTGCTTTGTAACCTTAGCTTTTAATCCAAGTCACAGTAGGGTAAACAAGCTTCCCTCTACTCATAATTTAGTAGTCCAGGAGGGAGATAATGGTGGCCGAAATGCAGGCAATTTCTCTAATGGATAACAGGGATGATTTGGAATGTGTTTAGGAGTAAGATGACTGGACTTACTGCTGGGTTGGATGTGGAAGTGGTGAGAGACGATCAAGTTAGAATAGGATTCCAGGATGGGATGGATGTGGGAAATAAAGAAGGAAGGAAAGCTTTTCTCATGGTTTCGAACATCTGGAAACCCTCTTTCACTCATAGTGCATGAAATGCATTGCTGTTCTACTTTTTACCTAACACTGCACAGGCTCATTAAGGGCTGAAAGGAAATGCAGCATTCATTACCCACTACTTCAGAGTAATTCCAGGTTCCCTTAAAAGCTCAAATGGTTATATTGTAATAATTCTTGCTTAAATGGACAGGTTATAATTTGCTTCCTTAGATTAATAAAGTTGCCTAAGTAAACAGATTTGAACATACAAAAAGTCAATAGCAGGTTGCTTGTTTAAATGGATTACATAAAGCACAATATAGAAAACAGTGAATCAGCTCTGAACACCCTTAAACGTAGTCTGTCAGTACATCTTGTGGAAGGGCTAGAGAGGTTTTCATTCCATTTAGAGGGTTGGCATAAAAAAAAATCTTTGGTGGCCCTCAGAATTCCCTCAAAAATAAAGGCAAACATCCTTCAGCAAAGCCACAACTGTGATGTGGCAGAGAATGGTATGACTCCTGATTAAGGGAGAAGTATCTCTTCTCCATAATTATTTCTTCAGAGTCTTTCCTGTCTGTGATATCTAAAGCAGCACCCCTCACTGTAGTCTCTCAGTTTACTTAAATTTTCTTCATACTCTTATCTGACCAAGTTAGGTATTTAATTATTTACTTTTTATGTCTGACTCTTCCTCCCCAGACCTAGAATGGAGGATGTGGTGTGCTCTGCGTTTTGTTTTTCCACGGTATCTCCAGCAATAGACTAACACCTTGCATACAGGAAGGAAGCACTTGACCATTTGTGGAAGGTGTACACGGATGAATAAATGCTCCAGGTTTGACTGTGAATGTGGTGATTAGCTGAAATCTGCCATTTAGCTTCCATTCCAGCCCTAGACTTTTGAAGACAAAATAGGGAAATGTCAACTTCATTTTCATTTCTGACATTCCTAAGCAGGTATGTGATCAATGATTATTTTAGCACAGAGGCTACCATGGTATCTCATCAGTAAAATAACATCAGTAATAAGAACATGGCCTGAATAACAAAATATTCACTTAAAGAAAAAGTAAGAATTACGGATGTGACTTACAGTGAAAAATCGCCTTATATGATTTGTGTTTTGAAATTCTATTAGTCTGTTAAAGTAAAAAGGCATATTCTGAGTAAAATCATGCAATACTTAATTATGGTTGTCATAGTTGTTACTTATAAGAAAAAAATTATTAAGAACTTTCAAATATTTTAGTAATTAGCAATGAGTGGATTAATAAAATGTGGTATATGTATAGCAATGAGTGTAATATTACTCCACTACAAAAAACAATGGTGATCTAGCACCTCTTATATTGTCCTGGATAGAGATTGATTCCATCCTTCAAAGTGACATATCACAAGGATGGAAAAACATGCACCACATGTACTTGCCATCAAACTGGTACTAATTAATCAATACTAAGGTGCTCACATGGTAGTAATACTGGGTGCTGGTCAGGTAGGGGGGTTGGGGAGGTGAGCGGAAAAGGGGGTGGGGTAGATAAACCCACAGCTAACGGAAACAGGGCACACTGTATGGGGGAAGAACACACTTGCGGCCCTGGCTTGAGCGAGGCAAATGCATTTCATGTAACCAAAATGTCTGTACCCCCATAATATCCTGAATTTAAAAAAAAATTGGCATTTAATATAAATAATTAAAATAGAATATTTCTGCTAACTAATTTATTATGAACATTATTTTATATATAAGTATTGTTTATATGCAAAATTATGTTCACGAAAATTTAATCAAAATACTAAGAACTGTAGAGATAATTATTTATCATGCTCCAATTCATAAAACTAAGAAAAATATTTAAAACCACATGCATATAATTATTTATTTCCACTTAGAGCTTTTAAAGAAAAGTCCTGCTAAAAATTTTCTGCATATTTGAAGATGAAATAAAGTTAAAACAACTCTTCCACTGAAAGTTTCTGAGGAGAAAGATCTCCAAAATCATTTACAACAATGTGTATGATAAATTATCTTCCATCCACTCTAAAGAAGAACATAGAGAATACAAAAAAAAATGAAGTGTTAAAGTAAATAAGGTGTCGACAACATATTTTGTTTTTACAAATCAAACATCATAACAACAGATTTCTCAAAAAGACATTAAGTGTAAAATATGCTCTTTTAAAAAACAAGAGTAAATGTGTTCTAAAACAAGAAAATTTTTTAGAGTTTGTTTTGAATACATGAAAGTTAAAGATTTAATCAAAATTGTTGAAATGATTGTGCTAGAACACTAAATATTTTTATATTTGAAGAAAAAGATGCTTTTGAGATACTTTTGAAGACAAAGTGCTTTTGAGAGATAACAAAGGTATAAATGAGAGAAACAATTTGTTTTCTAAAAACCCATGCTACTGGAAAAACCTTTTTGTGAATTATATTCTTTTATAAAAACAATTAGTGATATTTACTGAGCCAATAGCAGATAAGCATCTATTTGGGTGTGCAAACATAAAAGGCATAGTAGATAGCAAGAGCAAGCTAGTAGCTGGCAACAATGTTAAGAACTTAACTCCTGCTAGCTTTGGCTTTGGTTTGTTACTGTTTTTCTAGTTCCTCAAGGTATGATGTTAGGTTGCTAATTTGTGAACTTTCTATGTTTTTGATGTAGGAATTTAGTGCATAAACTTCCTTCTTATAATTGCTTTCTCTGTATCCCAGAGATTTTGGTAACTAGTGTTACTATTATATTATCATTCATTTTGAATTTTTTAAATTTCTATTTTGATTTCATCTTTGATTCAAAGATCATTTAGGAGCAGGTTGTTTTAATTTCCATGTATTTGTATAGTTTTAAGAGTTCCTCTTGGAATTGATTTCTCATTTTATTCCACTGTGGCTTGAGAATATACTTGGTATGATTTTGATTTTGTAAAATTTGTTGATACTTGTTTTGTGGCCTTACATATGATCTATTTGGAAACCAAACTGAATGCTAGCAGTAGACAAGAAATAACAAAAATCAGAGCAGAAACAAATGAAATTAAAACCAAAATAAATGCAAAGGCTAAATGAAACAAAAAAAATGGTACTTTGAAAAAAACAAACTAAATTGATAGACTACTAGCTAAATTAAACAAGAAAAGAAGAAAAGGATTCAAACAAGCTCAATCAGAAATTAAAAAGACATTACAACTGATACTACAGAAATACAAAAGATCATGTGAGACTACCATGAACATCTCTGTGCACAAAAACTAGAAAATCTAGAGGAAATGGATAAATTCCTGGAAACATACAAACTCCCTAGCTTGAATCAGGAAGAAACAGAAATTCTGAACAGACCAATACTGATTACTGAAATTCAATCAGTAATAAAAAAAAAATCTCCCAACAAAAGAAAGCCCAGGACCACACAGATTTACAGCCAAATTCTGCCAGACCTATACAGAAGAACTGATGCCAATCCTACTGAAACTCTTCTAAAAGATTAAGAAGGAATCTTCCCTAACTCATTCTCCAGAGACACTATCACCCTGATACCAAAGCCAGGAAAGGACAGAACAACAAAACAGAAAACTACAGACCAATATCCCAGATTAACATAGATGCAAAAATCCTCAAGAAAATACTAGCAAGCCAAATGCAATAGCACATCAAAAAGATAACTCACCACAATCAAGTGGGTTTCATACCAGTGATGGAAGGATGGTTCAAGATAACTCAAATCAATAAATGTTTTTCACCACATGAACAGAATTAAAAACAAAATCCATATGATCATCTAAGTACATGCAGAAAAAGCATAAGATAAAATCTAGCATCTCATCATGATAAAAACCCTCAACGAACTAGGCATAGAAAGAACAAACATCAAAATATTAAAAGCCATATATGATAAACCCACAGCCAACATCATACTGAATGGGGAAAAATTGGAAGCATTTCCCCTAAGAACTGGAACAAGAAAAGGATGGTCACTTTGCCCGCATCTATTCAACATAGTACTAGAAGTCCTAGATAGAACAATTAGGCAAAAGAAAGAAATAAAGGGCATCCAAATTGGAAAAGAGGAAGTCAAACTATTCCTGTTTTCTGGTGCTATGATCTTATACTTACAAAATTCTAACGACTCTTCCAAAAGACTCCTAGAATTGATAAATGAATTCAGTAAAGTCTCAGGTTATGAAATCAATGTACACAAATGAGTAGCATTTCTATATGCTAGTAACAACCAAGCTGAGAATCAAATCAAGAACCCATTTATAATAGCTTCAAAAATAAAAAAAAATACTCAGAAATATGTTTAAACAAGGAGGTGAAAGATCTCTACAAGGAGAATTACGAAACACTGATGAGAGAAATCATAGATAACAAAAGCAAATGGGAAAACACCCCATTCTCATGAAGTGGAAGAATCAATATTGTTAAAATGTCCATACTGCCCAAAGCAATTTACAGATTCGATGTAATTTTCTTCAAAATTCCAACATCATTTTTCACAGATCTAGAAAAAATAATTCTAAACTTCATATGGAACCAAAAAAGAGTGAGACTAACCAAAGCAATCTTGAGCAAAAAGAACGAATCTGGAGGTGTCACATTATCTGAGTTCAAATCACACTATGAGGCTATAGTAGGTAAAACAGCATGGTACTGGTACAAAGGTAGAGGAATAGACCAATGGAAGAGAATAGATAACTCATAAATAAAACCATAAAACTATGGACAACTGATTTTTGACAAAGCAGACAAAAACACACACTGGGGAGAGGATGCACTATTCAATACATGGTGTTGGGCAAATGGGGTGGACACATGCAGAAGAATAAAATTGGATCCCCATCTCTTGTCACATACAAAAAATTAACTCAAGATGGATTAAAGACTTAAATGTAAGATCTGAAACCATAAAGACTCTAGAAGAAAACCTAGGAAAAACTCTTCTGGACATTGGCCTAGGTAAAGAATTTATGACTAAGACCCCAAAAGCAAATACAACACAAACAAACATAAATAAATGGGACTTAACTAAAAAGCCTCTGCACAGTAAAAGAAAATAATCAATAGAGTAAATAGATAAACTACGAATGAAAGAAAATATTTATAAACCATACATCTGGCAAAGGACTAAATATCTAGAATCTGCAAGGAACTCAAACAAATCAGAAAAAAAATCCATTAAAAAGTGGGCAAAAACATTTTTCAAAAGAAGTTATACAAATGGCCAAAAAACATATGAAAAATGCTCAACATCACTAATCATTGGGAAATGCAAATTAAAACCACAATGAAATATCACTTAACTCCTGTGAGAATGGCTTTCATTAAAAAGTCCCAAAACGATAGATGTTGGCGCAGATGTGGTGAAAAGGAAATGGTTATACACTGTTGATGGGGATGTAAATTAGTACAACTTCCATGGAAAACAGTACGGAGATTCCTCAAAGAACTAAAAGTTGCCCTAGCATTCTACTCAGCAATCTCACTACTCGGTATCCACCCAAAGGTAAAGAAGTTATTGCATGAAAAAGACACTTGCACCTGTATGTTTATCGCAGCACAATTCACAATTGCAAAGATATGGAATCGACCTAAGTGCCCATCAGCCGATGAGTGGATAAAGAAAATATGGGTATACGCACGCACGCGCGCGCGCGCACACACACACACACACACACATACACACACCCCTCCATGGAATACTACTCAGCCATAAAAAAAGAATGAAATAATGTTTTTTGCAGCAACTTGGATGGAACCAGAGGCCATTGTTCTAAGTGAAATAGCTCAGAAATGAAAAAACAAATACTGCAAGTTCTCACAAGTGGGAGCTAAGCTATCGGTATGCATGATCATGTAGAGTGTCATAGTAGACATTGGAGATTTAAAAGGCAGAGGGTGGGATGAGGGTGACAGATGAAAAATTACCTATTGAATACCACGTATATTATTCTGGTGACGGGTGCACTAAAAACCCAGATTTCACCACTATATAATTCATCCATGTAACAAAAATCCATCTGTGCCCACTATATCTATTGAAATAAAAAAAATTAAAAAGAATTTAACTTTTCACTGTATATATCATCAAACTTTTAAAATTTGACTACTAACATTTTAAACAGTAAAATTGAAATTAAAATTATTGGTAAAATTCTCAATTTATTCTTTATCCCAGTAAGTTTTTAAAAATGCATATGTTAAAGAATATATCGATTGATTTTGAATACACACATTCACCTTTAAGCAAAATATCTATTGCATAAACCACTGCTGTGTGAAGATGCCTTAGGTACTTAGCACAAAGGGTAGTTTCCTATTTGAACCCTCAGTGCCTTAGCAAAAGGCAGATGCTCTGAATTTTATGTTCTGAACTTTGACAATGTGGACTCCCATCAGGAGCACTCTATTTAGTGTGCTTTGTGGTGAATAGGAGTACATGGGATTTGTTTATTTAACAAGGCTTTATGATTCTTTATTGTAACGAAAGGATGCCAGCTTGAATACAACATTGACTGCCTTTTTGAAGCATTAGCTTGATCTGTGTTGTTGCCACAATAAGAAAATCCTTGATACCTGAGGTGTTTCCTATAAATGTATCATAATACGGCCTTTGAAAATGTCAATTTCTTTGGAAAGAGCTTAGGTCTCCAAAAGTACAGTTCTTAATTTGTCTTATCATCCTATCTACCATGATGTGAGACAAAAGGTTGTAAGCACAAAATATTTAAGAGAATTTGTGTGAGAAAACTTTGAAATTATTACCTTATCAAGTCAATAAAATTTGCTTAGCTTTCTCTTCACCATACTTCTCTTCAACTTGGCTGATGATGACAATCTTAGTCACCAATTTAACAATTTCTTCATGTACCATTGCCTTCCAGCAAAATAAAAGGAAGAGATATTATTTAAAATTAGAATTCTTATTTGAAAGCATTTAGTGAGGTAATAATGTTTTTGTTGACTTTGGCTTAATAAGAAATAGAAGATATTGATATATCTATTGATGTTTATGTATATGTGTGTGCATACATATATAATATATATATATACAGAGAATATATAGAAATACACTAGAAAATACCTAGAAGTCATAAGTATAAATATCTTATATTTTTGTATATTTTATGTAATTATATTAGAAAATATCTAGAAATTATGTAAGTAAATCAGAACATTTTATGTGATTTTATAGAACTAATAAAATATTACGTGTTGAAATCTAAAAACATCTCTGTGCTTTGTGTAAAATATAAAACTTACAATATTTTCTATGTCTTTTAACATATTTATGCTCCCTCAATTTTGTTTATAAAAATGAAAATTAAACATCTAAATAAGAGAGTGTTTAATTTTGCCCCTCATTATAAATCAAAATCAAGTGGAAAGCTAAATATACTTTTGAAAATTATGTTTTCTGCAGAATGTGCCTTAGCCATTATTATTGCCTAGAAATATGAAAGCAGTTTTCTCTAATGCAAATAATGTTACAATTTTTCTCTGAAAGCTATATCAGTCTGGGTAATAAGTAGTTTCATGTAGAAATTAGGGTTTCTACAAGTGTGGAAGGAGCTGAAGTTTTGAAGATTAGGAAGACTGCAGCCAGAAATTAGATACTGTAACAGCGTACTTACAACAACAGCATGAAGTAATGCAGTGGAGGACAGAAGCTGTACAGCTTGGGGAACGCCACACATGGCATGGCCAGAAGTGCTCTGGCAGCATGCCACATCTGTCTGGATGACACTCTGAAAATCCTGGTTCCTGTTTCACTTCCATCTTTCAAATCTCTCCTGGGTTCCTTTCATCAGCAAAATAACCATTAGCAGTGCAAGGAAGGGATTCTGAGAAACATAGTTGGTTTTTGAAAGGACTATTGATGGTGCCAAGTTGGCAACAACCAACTGAGTATTGAAGTCATCTAACAGTATATAAAAACTTGAAGTGTAAACTTTAATCTCCAACATTATCTAGTCTTTTTGCAGAACATGGGGGCTTGGAAAAGGAGTAGATATAGCACAGAGTCCTGTGGGCAGAGACTACTGGACCAATGTGCTCGTGGGCAGAAGCTTTAACTTAATGTAGAAACATAGTGATACACACAGAATGTCCCAATCCAAATTCTGCCTGCTGGATAGCCAAATATTAGACCTCTATCCTTTCAATTTAAAGCTGTTTATTACTCCTTTAAAATAAAAACTTCCTACAATGGATATTCGTGAAATACGAGTTGGCTATAACATTATAATCAATTAGGAACCTTAGAAGAGGTTTCAATTTAGGAAATGAGGAATGTAAATGGAAGAACACAGGCCCATTGAATGAAGAGCAGAGAAGAAATGAGATTGAGATCCTTGAATACCTATTTCCTCTATGTTATAATAATGTTTAAAACCAGTGCTAGGGGTTCTTTTAAATATCTGGCTTTCAGAAGCACTTTTCTGTTCTTTCATTTTTTGGTATAAACTTTGTATTTCAAAAATAACCATATAGTACCATCACTATTCTACCCTATCGCATACATGTTTATGTATACAAAAGAGTATCTTGATTAAAAAATGATAGTTCAAGCAGCATTATTTGCCAACAGTGTAGCACATTTGGTTTCTAAAGAACAGTAACGGCTGTGATCCTGCAGAGGGAGGATATTAGCTTTTAAACTTCCTCTAGCGTAAACTTAAGCCTAATAACCTACTTGCAAGGCTGTAATAGTATGGTATTTTCAATTAGGTGGAAAGTCTGTGGAAACTTTTAGAAATGCATCTCACTAATACTAAAATTATATTACCTGTTACAAAATAACCATACCTAGAGGAGCTATCGAGAATACAGTTAATCGAATGGTATTTCTAAATGTTGTACATTTATAGAACCTTCCCCTTCTCAGAACTCTGGACAACGCACGTATCTAAAAATAATTCTTCAGTGCGAAGGAAAAAGAGAAAGAAAAGAAAAAAAACATATGAAGCAGGATATGTTGAAGATGGCAGACCATAGACACCAGCTGCCGGATCATCTCAGAAAGGAGAAGTTTTAGATGAAAAAGATAAAATAAACAAATATAGATCAGCTATAATTCCGAGAGAAATGTGCCAGAACCTACCAGAGACTCCATGAGAAGAAGCTGCAGAGCAGAACAGGAAGGAGAAAGGTATCGGCAGACATCAACCCCTAAGAGGCTTGGAGTTCAGTGAGAAGGGTAGGTGGAGCGGTTTCTTTCTTCCCCCCCACATCTCCGACATATAGTGGATTCCCGAACTGCTGGAGAGACCTTCTGCCCACACAACCTCAGAGGCTGCTGCCTCCAGTGAGCTGGGACCTTCTTGTGGACAGAGCACCAGGCTCCCAGCCCCACTTTGGGTGCTTCCCACACCACAGACCTGAGCCAGGATGGCAGGCACCATATTGCTTCTCTACCCACCATGTGACTTTGTCCTCCCCAGGGGGCTTCAACTGTTTAGGCTTTGTCTCGCTTATTCTCACACAGACATTTTTCAACTCTGACCCAGACTGCAGGAGTCACAGGGGTTCAGTGGGTCCCAGGTGATCTGTGTGACTCCAGCACCTGGACGTTCTGAGCCCCTTTCCCTCATGTAACTGCAGCTGCCAAGACAGACGATTGAGTCACCACATGGAGGCTTTGAGGGGTGATTGGACTGTGAGCTCCCTGCCTGCCAGCTCTTCCTGGTGCTGCTTGCCTGGCAAATCCCAAGGCAGAGGGACATCAAACCTGCTCAGGCACCCCATGAGGAACTTGAGATCAGCATGCTTCTTCCTGGCATGGATAGGGATTGATATTTGGGGACCCAGGGACAGACCCACAGGCCAGATCCTGTACCCCCAGGTCTTGATCGTGTTGCTTGAGGTCAGGGAAGGGAGATTTGTGAATTAGTCTGGGGAGCCAAGGGAGCTCACATGGGAAGAGCAGTGGGGAGACTGCAGTGTGGGTCCTGGCTGCATCGTGCTCATGGGGCGCTCCTCCTCCCATAGGAGGGCTGCACTCTCAGATCAGGCCAGGATCCTGGGCAGGGAACTTCCCCACCAGCATCACAGTTATGAAGGAGCTTGACTGGCTTGAGGTCCTGCCTGCAGGCAGACTCCAGGGCAGAAAATCTCAGAGCAGGGGAGGGTGGAGAGGAGTGAGGCCCATTCCAGACCACAAGATTATGAATCGTAGATAGCCCCGCATCCACAAGCAGACTTCTTGGTTAGGTGGGGCCACTTCAGCCTCTCCCTGGTGGCTTTGCCCAGAATCTGGGAGCAGACCTTTGACCCCTGCTGAAACAGATACCTTGCCAGCTTTTGTGGAGCCTGAGGTCAAGTTCACCTAGTCCAGCCCCACCCAACTGAACTCCCACACCTGTCTCTGCTGTGGCAGAGAATTAGGACTCACCTGAAGTTCCAGGACCCCACCCACCATCTGGGGAATTTGAGTGCTTCTGTTGAGCGACTAGAACTGGTCACAGGACCCAAAAATGGCACCACCTACTGACAGGGAGGTCACTTTGCATGCCCTTTACAGCATTTTCTGACTCAATAATACAGGGGTGAGAAAATGGAAGACCGACACAAAGAAACCACAAAAAAATTTCAGAAACTGAATGAAAAATTCCCTAAAGAAATCAAATTATTTTCAAAAAAATCAGATTGAAACTGGACCCCCACCTCTCACCTCTCACAAAAATCAATTCAAGATGGATAACAGACTTAAACCTAAGGTATGAAACCTTAAGAATCCTAAATGAAGATGTTGGGAAGACCCTTTCAGACATTGGCCTAGGCAAGGAATTCTTGAAGAAGAACCCCAAAGCAATCGCTGCTGCAACAAAAATAAATAAGTGGGATCTAATCAAATTAAAAAGCTTCTGCACTGCCAAGGAAACTATCACTAGAGTGAATAGACAGCCCACAGAATGGGAAAAAATATTTGCACTCTACACATCTGACAAAGGGCTGATAACCAGAATCTATCTAGAACTCAAAAAAAATCAATAAGAAAAAATTAAACAACCCCATCAACAAATAGGCAGAGGAAATGAACAGAAACTTTTCAAAAGAAGACAGAAGAATGGCCAGCAAACATATAAAAAAATGCTCAACATCTCTAATCATTAGAGAAATGCAAATCAAAACCACAATGAGATATCATCTAACCCCGATGAGATTGGCCTCTATCAAAAAATCCCAAAACAACAAATGCTGGCGAGGATGTGGAGGGTTAGGAACACTCTTACACTGCTGGTGGGACTGCAAATTAGTGCAACCTCTGTGGAAAAGAATCTGGAGATACCTCAGAGAGCTAAAAATAGAAATACCATTTGACCCAGCAATAGCACTATTAGGCATCTACCCAAAAGAGCACAAAACATTCTATGATAAAGACATCTGCACCCGAATGTTTATGGCAGCACAATTCACAATTGCAAGGATGTGGAAACAACCCAAGTGCCCGTCAATCCATGAGTGGATTAATAAAATTTGGTATATATTTACAATGGAATATTACTCAATCATAGGAAACGACAGTGATCTAGCACCTCTTACACTTTCCTGGATTAAAATTAAGCCCATTATCCAAAGTGAAGCACCACAAGAGCAGAAGAATGGGCTCCACTTGTACTCGCCATCAAACTGGTTCTAACTGATCAACACTAGGTTGATCACATGGCAGAAATACTCTCTAGGGATTAG